>JAUCMS010000023.1:722879-737446 GCA_032357445.1 Enteromius radiatus
GTAAAATAATACACACACACACACACACACTTTTTGTGAAAAGTGGGGACATTCCATAAGCATAATGGTTTTTGTACCGCCATATAGTGGTTACACCATGCAATTACATGTTTTTCTTTCTTTGCTTTGACCAGGGGGCGCTAAAAAAATGTATTTGAAAGGTCTAGTCTCTATTTTAATGAGAAATGCTACATTAATATAAAAAAATGTAAAAAATATCGGGGGAGAAAAAAAATACTGGGAAAATGGGAAAATTGCAAAATACAAAAGAAAAAAGAAAAAAGAAAAAATATTATTAAACAAAAAAAATTTATATTGATTTTACTAGGGGGCAAAAACTGTTGACTACCATAGTAGGGAAAAATATACTAATTAGAGTCTATGATTAGTCTGTCGAGCTGTCAGTCATGTGACATCATTTTAACTGACACAAACATGTGGGTGGGTTCTTGTGTTCCCATGGTGACATCGGATTCTGACTCTGTCACCATGGTAACATTAGAACCCGCCTGTTTGTGCCAGTTAAAGATGATGTCACATGACTGACAGCTCGACAAACAGGTGTGACTGTGGTGAGAGAGTGTGAATGAAGAAGTCATGTTAGTGATGAGAAGGTGACAGGTGTGTGTGTGTGTGTTGGGTGGGTGGGTGTGGCATACAGAGTCACAGGGTTGATCAAACTCACCTCACCCCTCAAGGGGTTTCTCAGGGTCTCCATCATAAATCCTAGTTCAACTTGAATCTTATTGTTCAAAGTATGTAAATAGACATTATAATACAATACAGCATGCATATGATATGTGTGTATTGTCTTGTGCAACATATTTAGAACTGGGGCAAATGTAGTAGTATTTTATATTCTAGTATATGATGCTCATGCACATTTTCTTTGGCTCTTCAGTAAATGTATCGTTTAGATGCAGATTTGAACATCTGGACTATATCAGACACTGAACTTCATTTTTCAGAGATGGAATAATATTTTCATGAGAGGAAGAGAGCAGTGAGTGTCCCAGGAGGAGATCTGTTTCGTTTTTTATTTATCCGGATTAATATTTTGTTAAGTGAGAGGAAGACAGATGTGTGCCTGAAGCTTGTATTTTTAATTTTGTTAATTTGTTTATTTAGCATGTAATGTGCTTCACGTGTAATTCACAGAGAAAAGATTTGTATACCCGAATATTGTGTGTGTGTGAGAGATGTTTTGAGAAAAGTTATAAAGAGTTAATATTGTGATCTATGGAAAAAGGTAACTGCAACTTTTCATGTATTTTATCACGATTGTGACTTCAGTCCAGTACAGTTCTGCTTCATGGCAGACATCATCTCCATTGAGTTGTGACCTTCAGACCCGGTCTAAGCACAGCTGAGAAACTGTTTAGATGTCTTCTGAAACTCCAGAAGAGTCTCTTTTTCTCGAGAGAAACCTCAGCTTCTCCGTGCGCTCTCTTCGTGATCATGTTGCTTTCTGTGAGAAACAACGGAGCAGAAAAATCTGTTTTGAATAACATGCTGTGCTGCTGCTGATGATGTCATCCGCTGATATGTTATTCATGGCTCTGTGATTCATGTGTCCCTCAATAACATTTATTCAGTGCTGTATGTGCATGTGGAGACAGATGGTGTCGGCTCTGGATGTTGCCAGGAATGCTGCGTGAGTGTTTTTTGAAAATGTTTTGAGGGACGTGTCAGTAGAGCGCTGTTCAACGCTCACCGTCCAGACACACAGCCATCTGCTCGTCCAGACATGATCTAGAACCCGCTGGATCCACATTCTCACCGATCTAGAACCGGTTAAAAAACGCTTTCATTTTAATTCACTAATGCACTAACCAACTCCTGAAGGCCTGGTTAAAGCCTCAAAGGTTTTGAAGTAAGTGATAATAGAGTTCACAATCTATTTTACATCTATAAATAAAGATACAGTATATAAATAAATCTTTTATGTATTCATGATTTTCTTTTTTCTACTTTTTATTATATATTAACATTGGATTAATTAAAACAAATGCAATTCATATTTTATAAAATGTTTTTAAAAAATGCTTTCTTTAGCGTGTATACTTTCCATTAATTAAAATGTATGATATTTAATTAAAATTTATGATATAGGCATACTGTTACGAAAGATAAATTATGTTCTTATAAACTTGAAACCTGAAACAAATTGCTCAGTGGTTTTTAACATCATAATAAATGTTTGTGAGCAGCTAATCAGAATATTAGAATGATTTCTAAAGGATAATGTAACGCAAGTAATGATGCTAAAACAATTTTAGCAATAAATTACATTTTAAAGTATACTGAAATAGAAAACAGCTATTTCTAAATAGTAAAAATGTATTCCATATATGTGTGTGTGTATATGTATTAGTCTATTTATGTGTGTATATGTGTATATACATATATATATATATTTTTTTTTGCCTAACCCTAATCATTTCAGAGGTGGAGCAAGTTTATGAAGGACTAAGAAAGTAAATGTAGTCAAATCTGAATTCATATTTGATGCTTAAAATCTTTTTGTGTGTTGGTCTGTGTCTCAGACGCTGTGAGTTGTCAGGAGTGTTAGTCATCACTGTCATGTTGGAGCAGTTGATGGTTTGGAAACACCTGTGATGCCCAATCGTAGTGTAGGTCAGCAGCTCTGTGGGGTCTGAGACACATGCAGCCTGCGTGGGACAGTTACTGTGGAAATCCAGGGGCGGCTGCTGTGTGTGTGTGTTATTAAAGAAACATTAGCAATAAAATATTGATGCTGGAATGACAGAACTGGAAAATAGCATTTTACAGATCAGAAACTCTCTCTTTCACACACACACGTTTACTTAGCGCTCTAAATGAGAACATAACCTATACATATATAGTTTTATGTAAAGCTAATTTTACTTATTTTAATAACAGCAAATCATGCTCGTTATGGATTAACCATAATCAAAATTATAATAAGAAGAAAGAAAATATTTTACAATAATGATTTTTAGAATAATATTTTTAGAGTATATTTAGAATTTTACAATGCATTTTTAGAATAAAAGTAGCTGAACTGAGAAACACACACACGTATATATATATAATGTCTAGTTTGCTTCACTTCAAGTGTTGATGAGAGTTTTGTTTTCACATCAAAATTAATATATCATAATTGAATGAATATTTAATTAATGAAAATATTTTCTACACTGCTGAGCATCTTGTTTTTAATCTCTCTATTTAAAAGAGCGTGTCTCCTTTAAGACATGTACTGCTGTGATTGGGTAACATCAGTATACATGTAGAACTGTAAACATATAAATGTACAGTAGGCCTATGACTTTTTTTAGCACGACAACCTGACAATGTCAGAAGACCAAGCACAATTAAGGTACAGCTGTCATATTGAAATAGGTACTGCAGTCCAAAATGATAATACTGGAGCCAGCTGTTTCTCCCGCTCCACCCTCTTCTGGCTCAATGCTCCTGTGGGTTGCCAGATTGAGGACACGCAACAGGAATGAGTGACAGTGGAGCTGACAATGGGGATGGTTAGGGTGATGAGTTTATTTATCCACGTTTCTTTATCTCTCTGGTTATAGAGCATTTTAGATGGATGCCGAGGTGTTTTGCAATATCTGATCTAGTTCGTTTACTTTGTATTTTCCACCAACTGGCTACCCGGGGTGCTGAAATAGTATTGGGTAAATTAGCAGTGGGCGGAGTCAGACCAAAACAAAAACAGACATTCCGACATGGAACGGAACATTTCAAAATAGAACAATTTAGAATTTTTTGTAACATTTGTAGCACTCATTTTTAAACATTATGTCAACATTATGTGAACATAGCATATGGTGTTTTTATGCGGTCGTAAAAAATGAGTGCACCTATATCTGTATATCTTTATCTCAAACTCTTTTACTGTGAAAGACCAAGGAAAAATGTTGAGGAAGCTCCGGTCAGAAGAGAGTGTGATATGATGGTGTTTGTGGTGTGAGGTTTATTGATCGTTGTTCGTCATGATGTGTGTCGACTGCTGTCCTGTCTGCGGCAGAAATATTCATCTGGTTAATCCATTCGAGTGTGTGTGTGTGTGTGTTAATGCTAACAAGCCAGTCTAATCAATAAGTGCTTAATCAGCCGTTCACTCTGAAGCTGAGATCAAGAGATCGTGAGAAAATGCAGGTCTGACCCTCACAAACACACACACACACACACACACAAAGTTGCATTTTCTATTTCTTTCAGTTTTTGTAATTTACTGCACTCTCCGGGTGTTCTTATAAGGCTTGTAGTTGGTAAAATCACATTTTCTCATAAAATAATTTCAGTATATAATAAGTATATAATAAAATTTAATTTCAGAAAAGGAAACAAAGTGCATTATTAAAAAAATGCTAAAGATCAGACGCACTAGGCTGCAGTGGCATACACACACACACACTGTATATGAGTGTGTGTTGAGTGTGATGGAGGTGATGCATCAGTCTGCATTAAGTACTAATCTGTTTCCTGTCAGCAGTCCTGTACGTCACACCAGAGGCCGCATTGGAGAGGTACAGTGTGTGTGTGTGTGTGATGTGTTAATGTTTTGCATTGCTGATGTTGTTTGGATCAGCATAATAATACCCATACTATGTACTGCAATACTCACTTTAATGTTCATTTATTATTTTTATTCCATCCAACTACTATGCATGCATATAAAATAATGAATTCATAAATTTATAAAAGATCAATTTAAAATAATTAATTAATAATAAAGTAAAATATTACATTATAACATAATTTAAATAATTAACCCATTTGAAATATTTATATTATGTAGATATAAATATATATTATCTGTGTAGGCAGATTAAATAAAAATTAAAATAAAACTAACAATAAAATAAGAAAATAAATATATATATATATATATATATATATATATATATTGGTCTTAATTTATGTATAATATAGATTAAATATAGATTTTTAGATTTAAAAAAAAATCATGGTTTCATAAAAGAAGCTGGTAGATGCTTTTAACAGATTATATTTATGTATTATTTCATAATTCCATCTTCCTAATATTTTGTTTAATATTATTATTATTATTTAGCCATTATAAATGATTAAACTGATAAGTATTCAGTAATCTAAATCTGAGCGCTCACAGAAGCATGCATACAAACGAGCGCTGGCCCATTTAATATTCCTTTTAATTGGGTTCGAGCTGCATCGATTTAAAATAGCAGCCACATGCTAGACTACACACACACACACACACACACACATATGTTGGGTTTACATGTTTTCTGGGGTCTCTCCATAGGTGTAATGGTGTTTCTACTGTACAGGCTGTATGTGGTATTGTCCTACACTGACCCTACACCTAAACCTACCCCTTACAGGAAACTACAGGCATTTTTGGATTTTCAAAAAACTTAACTCTGTGTGTTTTATAAGCTTGTTTCCTCATGAGGAAGGTCACAAGGTCAACATTTACTGGTATTCCTATCTTTGTGGGGACAATTGGTCCCCATAAGGTGATAAATACCAGGTGCACGCATACGCACACACACACACACACACACACACACACACTGGCCATTATCCCAAACCCCACTTAGAAATATCACAGAGGAGAACTCATTTAAAGAAGAAAACCACATTTGTTAAGCTCATCCCGAACAAAGACTGTAATTCATTTTAAAACTCCCTGAAGTCAACACAACTAATGCACAGCTAGTTATGAATATAATAATCTTCCCTCAGGGGCAGAGACTGAATTGTCTTTAGCCTCTCCCGTGTGTGTGTGTGTGTGTACTCGGTGGCTATACTTATGGACCAAATGTCCTCACTTATATATAGTGAAAGATGAAAACAACCCACTAGTGAGGACATTTTGCTGGTCCTCACTAAATAAAAATTCTTATAAAGTAGATTTTCTGTAGATCTAGTGTCATGCATGTTTCTATGAAGGGTAGTTTTAGGGATAGGGGTTGGGTTGGGGGTTAGAAAATATCATTCACCTGATAGAAAATCAATGGAAGTCTATGTAATGTCCTCACTAAGATAGAAAAACAAACATGTGTGTGTGTGTGTGTGTGTGTGTTGCAATTTTTACAGTGAAGAAACATTTCTTGGAGCGCTTTTGTAATGCCATAATAATGAATTTAACCTTGAATCAATGGCATATACATCACAGGAATGCCAATCAGCTGATGTGTGTGTGTGTGTGTGTGTGTGTGTGTGTGTGTGTGTCGTTCACTCTCTCTCTCTCTCTCTCTCTCCTCATTAAGGCGTATGGATCAAAGTGCAGGCCTGTCCTCGTCCCCTGTGTGTCTCTGATGTGGCTGTTCTCTGGACTCGATCCCTGGCTCTTTCACTGGAACCAACATGCAGCAAAATCCCACTGATATTTGTCCTTTGACTCTATGGTTAGGTTTGGAGAGCTACACTGCTTCATTTATTCATTTCTGCCCTATTTCCTATTTATTGCATGTTGTAATGTTATATCTTATTAAATAAAGTATATTATTTTATTATTTATTATCAGTAATAAGAAATGTTTTAATTTAAATAAAAAATATTAAATAAAAATATTTTACTAAATTAATGTACTAAATGTTTAATTCTAAAACATTATTTATATGTTTTATAATCTGATTTTATTTGCATTTAAACATTTTTTTAATTATTGATTTTTGTATTAAGGAAAAACATTTGGCTTAAAAATAAATGAAATGTTTCAATACATGCAAGATATTTTTATTTTGAATAAATCATGTCCTTTGTAACTTTTTCATCATCAAAGACTGGAAAAGTAAATATATATAGGCTATATATATATATATTGGATCAAATAAATCTTGAAAATATTTCAAAAAAACAAAACAAAAACAAATCAAATAAATGTAATTAATTAAATTGATTTGATTAAGATCTACTTTATCTATACTGTTTATATTTAAATGTTTAGAGAAAAAAAATCATTTTGTGCAAAACATTTGGAACAAACTCTACAGTATTTATTTATTTATTTTTTTATTATTTTTATTATCTGACTGGACTTTCTAAAGAGATTTTAACACAGAAATGGATTACAAATACAAAAATAACCATATTTTCATTCGAAGATGATAAATGTCACTTGCTACATTTAATATGTCACATCAACAACATATATCATATTACTGTTATCATATAAACTGTGCAGTGAGCAGTACTATAGTTTCATTCCAGACAGGTTGTTTTATAAAACTTATTACTGTCATCAATGAATGTCAGGTGTGTGTGTGTGTGTGTTATACTGTTTTTCTTTACATTTTAATGGCTTTTATAAAGATCATAAATGTCCCCTGAAAGATATTTGTGAGTGTGTGTGTGTGTGTGTGTGTGTCAGCACAGCAGGTCCAACACCTTGATATTTGCCTATCCTCCAGCCAAACCTCAACCCAAATACACCCATAAAAACACACTTTCTTCTCTCTCGGCCTGTCCTGCACCCCTGGGGTTTCTCAGTACTCCTTTCTGTTTTCTTCTAAATGTCATCCCTTCATCCTTCACTCTTGCTATTCTGTTCGTTTTGCCTTTCATCTTTTATTTTGATTTTATTCAAGCTTAATGTCATATTCTTATACTCTCATATAGATCAACCGGCACATGAATGAAACACACACACACACACACACACATGAATGATGCACCACCTGAATGCATGCAGTGAGGTCAAGAACATCCCGATCTATGGATGAAAAGACACTTTCTACAGATGAGTACAAAGTAAATAAATAAAAAAATAATCTTAAAAGAAAATGATTTTTAATTAATTCATTAATTTTCAACAAAGTGTTAATAAAGCCATAACAAGCTTCATTTTCTATTTACTTTAAATAATATTTACAATTTTTGCAACCCCAAAAAAATGTGGTACATGCCTAAATAGTTTTATTATGTATAGTATAATATATATATATATATATATTTATTTTAATATATATTTATTTTATTTTACAATAAACACATATAAACAACTATATATAATATGACCACAAAAAGTGCTAAATGCAGGGTTTTTTCCCCCAATTTATTTGTGTTACGCAAATATAAACATACAATTTTAAACATGCAAGATTTTTTTCCCCCCAAATGTATTAAATTTTTTACTAATTGTTTTCAGTTAATTTGTCAAATTTGACAAATTTTGTCAAATAAACAAATACTTATGTTTCTACACTATAATGTGTAATAGCATAAGTTAATTTACTTGTATATCTAATGTTAACAAAAACAGTGAGCGCTTGAATGCTTAAATCACAGGGTGCGTGCGTGTGTGTGTGTGTGTGTGTGTTTGACTGCAGAGCTCTGTGTTGAAATCGAGTGTGTAAGCAGTTTGGAGTGTGAATTTAGTCTCCTCTTGACCTCATCTGTGTGTGTCGGTGTGTATGTATGTACCTGCGTCACACTTGACGGATCATTCTATTTCTTGCACAAGATATTGAGCAGGTTAGGAGGATGACCTTTGACCTTTCTCGCTCTCTCTGCTTGTGTTTTTTGAGGACGTGTGTGTGAATCAGTCAATATGTCATCGTGCTGGAGGTCGAAAGACAAAACCATCTGAGGAGTTTTCATCTGACTGTATCTGTATGATCCTCACACATTTTGATATTTGTAAGCCCGTCTCTACCCTTCATGCTGACAGCCAGGCGGATCAAACGATCCCTGCTGCACCGCTCTGATCTCCCACAGACCCCAGCAAACGCTCCAGCTGAGATATCGACATGAACTGATCAAACTCCCCGCGTGGACACACACGCTGACAGACGCCGCAATGCATTTGACTCAAACTGTAATTAAACAAAACAACTAAAGGCTTTAAACTGGGATTTATGTTATTAGGAGAGAATGTATCTCTGTTCAAAGGAGCATTGAAGTTTATAGAGAGAGAGAGAGAACGCACAATTATCTAGATAACATTTGCTGTTCATTAAAGTGTTTTATACTATATATAAGTAATATAAATGAGTGAATGAAATTAATTCGAGCTCCCCATCTAGCGGTCATGGGTGGTATTGCAGCGCCACAAAATCGCCTCATTAGTGTTTCTTTCCTCTAATAAACACTAATAAACGCATGGAAAAAATAATCAAAGTGACTCTCTCTAATTTACTATATTTATTTATTTATTTTATTTTTTATATGACAAGTCTTCAAGTTTTATATGTCACTGGCCATACTACAAATTATTGGATTTATAGCATTTGTTATTTAGGTATTTTCATTTAAAAGTGCCCTGACAGCTATTCACAGAAAATAACTAAGAAAATGATTCTACTTCGTAGCATTTATTTTGAATATTATTGTAATTTCATAATTTGTCCACTGGATGGCAGCAGATCGCCACACTTCAGAGCCTTTCGTGAGTTTTCTGAGTACACTAGAAAGTGCTCTACACTTAGTATTCTGTGATATTTTATTTATTTGAATGTCTTGGAAGTGATTGAATTTACTGTAGTTATTTTTAAATATCTTCAGTTGTGAATTATTGTATTGTTTAACTTTATGTTAGGACATACTACCCGTTAACACAAACGGAAAATTTGTAAAAAAAAAAAAAATAAATAAATAAAATTAAAATAAAAAATAGTATTTCAGTATGTATGTGTACTTCCCATTTTTATAATTAAATTATATTCACAATTTATTGGCCAACTTTCTATATCTGCATCAGCAATTGAAAACCTGTATCTGTAAACCAGTAGCCAGTAATGATGGAATAGAATAAATTATAATTTTTTGTTTAATTCCAAAAATGCATGAGGATATTAAATAAGGATCCTGTTCCATGAAGATATTTTGTAAATGTCCAACTGTAAATATATCAGAACTTAAATTTAGATTAGTAATATGCATTGCTAGGGACTTCATTTGGAGGCAATTTTCTCAATATTTAGATTTTCTGCACCCTCAGATTCCAGTTTTTTTAAATAACTGTCGCAGCCAAATATATAAAGCTTATTTAGTCAGCTTTCAGACTATGATGAACTCTCAGTTTAAAAGAAAGACCCTTATGACTGGTTTTGTGGTCCAGGTTCACATTTAATTTTAAGAAATAAATGCCTAAACGTGTTTTAGCTCAATTATTCCCATTTCCATCCCTGTAGCTCGTGATTCCAGCCAGAGAGCGGCGCTGTGTTCGCATCCCAATGGATCCTTAGGACGGGACACACACACACACACACAGAGAGAGCAGCGTTCACTGTCTGTCTATCGCCAGCGTGTGCTTCAGAACGGATTCTTGCCATTTTTTACCAGGGATCTACGGCCACACGGACCTAGCACGTCAAAAATGCGTGGCTGAAGAATACAACTCGGGATTACCGTGGTCTAAATCCCTCATTTTGTCCTCCTGTGACTGTCCAAAGTGAGGATTTGCTCCGTCCAGCGCAGCGATCATGTCGGGGAAAATAGAAAGCAAGCACGGTAAGCGCGAACCGGCCCGTTGAGTCTGTAGGCCCGGTTGGATCGCACTTCTCGCTCTTTAATCAATGCATTTAAGGCTCTTTTTAAGTATGCGCCAAATGCACGGGTCTCTAGTGTGCATTTCGACCCAGAAATAGTGGAATAAATCAGTGTCCGTTAGCACGCGCTAGCGTCCGCTGGGGGACCCAGAGCTCGCGCTGGCGCACGGAATATTTAAACGGGATCCCGGTGCTTTTCAACCGAGAGAGGCTCGCAGACGAGCAGAGGCAGCTCTGTCCTCCTGTCTGTGCAATTAAAGATGCATTTATCAATGCTTGCTCGCATGCAAACACTACTCTCTCCAGTCCTGCTGCTGTTGTCAATCTCATGCTCAGACTGATTTCACACACATAAGTGAAGTTATGAGCTGAATGCAATGTGTTGTGCACAGGTTTATTTAATTTGCATGCATTTTAGTCTTGTTTACTGTGGATTAGGTCGCACAGTACTATATGTGGCATTCTTATATTAGGATATGTGAAACTATGTGAAAGAGCAATTGACAATTAACACGAGTTTGAATATGACTATATTAGTTCAAACTGACATGCACAGCACAACTGGTGCTGTTTACAAATATTTTAATGTTTGCACTTCACTTAAAAAGTCATGTTTGTTTTTAAAACCAGCATTTATTATAAAAATGTTATTAAAGTAGTAGATTTTAGATGCATTACTGGGTGTCACGTATATGTATTGTGATGCGACTGTTGTCTTTATCATGTTTGTTGTGCTGAAGGAGGCATTTGCCATTATTTTGGGGTTATTTGTGTAGAATTTGTCAGTCATGTTGCATGTTAAGTTTAGGAATATGACAACACAGACTGGAGGCTGTGTGTGTGTGTGTGTGTGTGTCTAGATCTGGTTGTGGTGAGTCTAGTAACGGAAGGCAACAGGAGGTTTCTTTCAGCAGTGGGTAGGAAACTCAATCTCCCTGATCACCTCACCCTAAACAGCTGTCCTGGATGCCCGGATCGGGTCAGGCTGCAGGGGAAGTTTTGTTGTTGCTCAGTGGATATTGCCATAATAAAAAGCTTGTTTTTGATGAATAATGCACCAGTTGCTATATCATTACTGAGCAGTGCAGTTATTTTAAATGACTGGTTGCCGATTGGAATGATATTGGAAGCCAATGGTATCATAATAAAATAATAATAGCTATTCAATCTATATATATATGCTATTTATTTAAATGTACATGCATTTCTATCTGTCTTTCAAATGGTGCATTGACTGAAATTCTAGACTGAACTGTTATAGACTGAATGATGTATAGATTATAAAGATATAAAAATGTAGTATTTTAATTAGTATTTTAAATATTAGTTTGCATTGCATATTTAATGTTTCTAGAAGTCGTCTCTTCTGCTCACTAAGGTTGCATTTATTTACTCAATACAGGAAAAATTGTAACATTGTGAAATATTAACTGTAAAATAGCTGTTGTGTTAAAATGTAACTTATTTCTGTGATCAAAGCTGAATTTTCAGCATTACTTAATCATTCGGAAATATATCTGATATGCTGATTAGTTGCTCAGCAAACATTTCTGATTATTATCAATGTTAACGGTTGTGCTGCTTATTATTTTTGTGGAAATGATGCATTCTGTTTTTCAGTATCCTTTCATAAATACAAAAAAATTTAAAATGAACAGCATTTATTTGAAACACAAGTAAAAAAGTGTCGCTTTCGATCAATTTAATGCGTCTTTCCTGAATAAAATATTAAATTATTTAAAAAAAAGGTAGATGAATCTCTAACATTAAAAATGTCCATTAAAGTTTTGTTTTGGTCCATAAATGTGCATTTCCTCAGCAGTCAAGCTGTTTTCTTGGTGAAATGGAAGTCTTCTCCTGGTGGGAAAGAAAGGAATGCGTATCCCGAGGTGTAACTCACCTGAACATTTCTTTCTGACACACCTTAAAGGCACATTTTAGCAGCACTTGATGTGTTTGAGCCTTATACAGCATGTTAGAGCGCTTCTTATATGAGAATGAACCTAATTTGAACACTATACAGACATAATATGTCTGTTTTATTCAAATCAGAGAGGTTTTGTGAAGACGCATTCCTTGCATGTTTTGTTCAGGTCCACGTTGTGTCCTGTCTTGTAGCGACCTGTAGGAAGTCTACGGGACGGGTGTGTGTGTGTGTGCGCTCACCCGTGCTCTCGAATACACCCGCTTTGTTTGTTTTGGAGGGTTTTGTGTTTGGTTACCGGGTGGCCTGTTTGTCTTTTGTGTGTTCTGTCGGTCGGACCGATCGATGGACTTTTAGGATAAATCTATAACCAGCCCGAATCAACAAGAGCTGAGTGTGCGGGGACCGACTCTGTGTGAGCGTATGATGTAACCCTCAGCATCAACATGTTTCTCTGTCGCCGTGGATATGCTGACCTGATGTCATAATGGCTCTGTCATTCATGCAGAAATATTAAAAGCGGTCACCTGCTTTGAACTAGCCTCCCTCTGTCTGCCTCTCTCTCTCTGGAACTCAACAAAACCAGGAAGCTGATTTGACCTCCCTCAAGACAGTGAGAAAATGAACTTTGGGGAGGAAAACAAGCCTGGGAGAAATCTTGGGATCTTGCGCTCGTGTCTTCCCGGGATGGATGATCTTAAAGGAACAGTGAAAATTAAAAATCTTGTTATTTTCTCATCCTAATGTCGATGCAGGTCCTCTTACGGAAGCCTGTTTCCACCACAGAATAAATACTTGACATTTTATTGTCTCAGTTCTGACAGATGTGTGTAATAAAGTCAGAATAGCAAGACGTGAACTCGCATTTCTGACTTATTTTCTTCAGAATTTTAAGTTTGTCTGCTTTTTGTCTATAAAGTCAAATTGTGAGATACACAATATTACTATTACTATTGTATTTTTTAAAAATTATTTTTTTAGCCTTGCAACTCACAATTCAGACTCTTTTGCTCTCAGAATTGCGTGCTGTAAACTCACAATTGTGAGAAAAAACTCAGGATCTCAAAATATTACAGTTAAAAAATAAGGCAAACTCACAATTGCCTTATTTTCTCGCTGTTGTGATTTCACATAATTTAAAAAGTCAAAATATAAACAGCAATAGCCATACATTTCTATACTTAAATTGTTTAAAAAAGAACTTTGTTGCAGCATTTCTCCCTTTGTGTTCCATGGAATATTTATTTTGTGCAAGAATCAATTTTGTTCAATACTTAAAATAGGTTTTCTGCAGAAACCGTGTGGTGTTTTTTAACGTGGCTTGTATATATGAGCAGTTCAGAAAAATTGTGTGGTTGAGAGATTGTGACATTCTGAAAATAACTCTACTGTAATAATGTGTCATGTACTCGGTGGGTGTTTTGGATCTATTTCTGAGTCGTTGCATCGCTATGCAAATCCCTGACAACACAATTATTTATAAGTGCACATGGATGTGTAAAGCATTCGGGGGTGTGTGTTTATTTCTGAATAGTTGCATTGCTATGTAAATCCCAGACAACAAAGTGTGTGTGAGAATGCTCACATGTACATGCTTGTGTCCTAAATGCAGTCTGGCAGTAAACTGAGAGATAACATACTACTGAGAAATTCAGACACGACAGATTAAGACTAGTGCATGTTTTAGCGGGATGAGAAAGTGTGTGTGTGTGTATATACATATACATATACATATATGTGTGTGTGTGTGTGTATATATATATATATATATATATATATATTAAAAATTACATGTATTACATATATTTCTACATTTAGCAATATAATATTGTTTATGTGCACTAAAAAAAATTAATTTACATTTTTAATGTAAGTGGTTACAGTCAATGTATTTTAGCTACATTTAGTTGACTAACTTTCAGTGTGTTTTTTTATTTAATCGTAGCTTAAATGGTTTACAAGCACATACATTAAAAATAGTTTTTTTTCAGTATGCATTATAAATGTAAAAGTATAATACTATATAAGTATATAAAAAGTATATTATAAGTCTAATAAATAAATGCGTATATAGGGTACATTATAGGGATGGGACGATACACCTACCTCCCGATTCGATACGATTCCGATACTTGGGTGCCGATACGATATGTATTGCG
>JAUCMS010000023.1:760141-772267 GCA_032357445.1 Enteromius radiatus
GTAATAAAAAAAAAAAAATATATATATATATATTTTTTTTTTTATTACTATTTAACAATGTCCATATATATATATATAATTATTAATATTTATTTATTTATTTATGTGTATTATAATATATTTAATTTAATTTGGATGTTTTGGGGTATTTGTTCATTTAATTTTTTTTATGGTTTTAATTAACAATAATAACCCTGGTTCTGGGTCATAGCTATAGACCAGAATATAAAAAGCAACTAGTGTTTGATGTTGAATATTTGCTGAGTGTCTGAGCGATCTGTGTTGTTTTTGCTGTAGAGTGAAAGCGTGGATGAAGGCGGTGAGGGAGAGTATGTGAACCTGTACTCCTCCACGCAGCCTAATGGAGAAAACACACACCACACTGTAAGTATGCGTGTCACTGTGTTAAGCTGTGTGTGGCGTGCAGTTAAACATTTGTTTGAATTCTTCAGGACCCTTCATCATGTGATGATGTGCTTCAGGAACACACCGCTCACATACCCACCTCCAACAGCAAGGAAGCCTTGTCTAAGGACAGGTATGAGCTCCAATCTTTGTACGTGTGTGTGTGTGTGTGTGTGTGTGTGTGTGTGTGTGTGTGTTTGCTGTCATATGGAAAGGTCAGAGACATGTAAATACTTTTCTCTCGCTCACAGGCCGAAGGAACCCAGTCATGGTCAGATCGATGATGTTGATGAGCTGTCCCTTATTGATCATAATGATATTATGAACCGCATCACACTCAAAGCAGAGGTAATAATACTGTTTAAAGCTTTATTAAACAGCTCAAACATGTAGCCGAGATGAACACAGTCATGATAAATATTAGCGTTGATTTGACTGGTGATTTGTATTTATTTATTCATGCGTTTATTTATTTATGCATCAGTTTATTTATTAGTCCACTTTTGCTGGGATTTAAACATTCATTTATTTATTCGTGCATGGATTAATTTATCCATTTATGCATGGATTTATTTGCATATTTATGCATTTATTTTATTCATGCATGCATCATTAAATATTGGATATATGATATATGTATGCTGTGCATGTATTTAAATATGTTCCTATTTTAAAATGTCCTGTTCTGAAAATGTTTTCAATATTCTTAAAGGATTCTTAAAAATAGTTTGGAACTGAATTAGTATTTACTTTACAGATGACAAAACTGTAGAGGCACAAATAGCATGTAAATTGTGAATTAAATTAGCATAATTGTGACCCTGGAGCACAAAACCAGTCTTAAATCACCGGGGTGTATTTATAGCAACAGCCAAAAAGGCATTGTTTGGGTCAAAATGATAGATTTTTCTTTTATGCCAAAAATCATTACGATATTAGGCATAGATCATGTTCCATGAAGATATTTAGTAAATTTCCTACCATAATTATATTAAAACTTTATTTTTGATTAGTAACATGCATTGCAAATAACTTCATTTGGACAACTTTAAAGGCCATTTTCTCAGTATTTAGATGTTTGGTTGTTTTTTGCACCCTCAGATTCCAGATGTTCTAATAAACCATACATCAATGGAAAGCTTATTCATTCAGCTTTCAGATTATGTATAAATCTCGGTTTTAAAAAAAAAATTGACACTTATGCTTGGTTTTGTGGTCCAGGGTCACAATTATGTATGTGATGTAGTGGTTGATGCAAGTCTAAAACACACACACACGCACACACACACACACAGACGTCAGCTGGTGCAGTGCTGCGATGGGCTGCCGGAGCCAAACTGAGCCGGGCTTCAGTAGCCTGCAGTAATATTTCTCTCTCTCTCTGATAGAATGATGATGGTCCTGATGTGAGAGCTGGCTCTGGTGATATACTGTTAGTTCACGCTACAGAAACAGACCGCAAAGGTAATTCACACGCTTTCTTCATATGTCAGTGTTTTTTCTGTTAGACTGATTGATTTCTGCAGTGTTTATGTGGTTCGCCATGTATCTTAAGTGCATATTAATCACATTTGTCTGTTTGTGTTCTGGTAGATCTGGTGTTGTACTGCGAGGCTTTTCTCACCACCTACAGAACCTTCATAACGCCTGAAGACCTCATTAAAAAACTACACTACAGATATCCTTTCTACTGTGTGCTTTATTTTGATCTGTTAGTAGCAGTCGGTTTGCATGCTGTGTTGTTTCTTAACTCCTCTGTACATATACTCGCTTCTGTCACAGTCCAGACACCTTCAAGAAGCGCGTCAGTAAAAACACCTTCTTTGTGCTGGTGAGAGTCGTGGATGAACTCTGGTGAGTCAGTGCTGTTGTGTTTTTATGTGGCTAATACTAACAAAAGGTTAATAGCTACTGTAAGTGGAAGCTGGAAAATAAGTTTCAGTTTATTTTAGCAAGTATATGTACAAGTGTATGGTGATTTTTGTTTCTTAAAAAAAAAAACAATTAACAATAATTTATTAATAATAATTTTAGAATATATTTATATCAGCGAGATTTAATTGATTAAAATGAATGATAATAAAAATAGTTTTTCTAACTAATCAGTTCTTTTAAGAAATGTGTTCAAGGAGGTAGATCAAAAGATTGGATTGGATGATTAATTGATTAATTTAAATAACGTTCCCATGTTCTCATTTGTATTATGTCTTTTATATATCTATATATTCAAATTGAAAATGATATATATAATTAAATTTTCAAAAAAAAAAATTCTGGGATGATTTAAAAAAAAAATTTGTCATGCATTAACCTGAAGACTGTCTTATCACTTTTGTTTTTTACAATTTTTATTACATGTATGTTTTTATATATATATATATATATATATATATATATATATATCTGTACTTATTTATCTAAATATATAATTAAAAAATTGGTTATATAGTTGTTTTTACATTTTGTGTGTGTGTGTGTGTATATATATATATATAAATAATATAATATTGTATTTTGAAATTTAAATGTTTCATCACTTTTGCTGACATGGCATTAAATCATAAATACATAAATATAATATATATATATAGTAAAAAAAAATTAAATAACTTTTTATGTGAATATATTATAAAATGTAACTTATTTCTGTTATGCAAAGCTGAATTTTCAGCATCATTATTTCAAATAGCTGTAAATAAAAAGTAAAAAAAAAAAAACATTTATTTAAAATATAAATCTTTTGTAACATTATAAATGTCTTTACTCTCACTTTGGATCAAATTAATGTTTCTGCTGAATAAAAATATGAAAAATAAGCCCGGTGTTTAGAGCAGTGTGTGTGTGATTGATTGACCTCTCTGTGTTGTCTGTGTCAGTCTGGTGGAGTTGACCGAGGACATCCTGCGGCAATTGATGGATCTGGTCTTCCGTCTGGTCTGTAACGGAGAACTGAGTCTGGCGCGGGTCCTGCGAAAGAACATCCTGGATAAAGTGGAGCAGAAGAGGCTCCTGCGACACATGCACATGCTGAAACCTCTCGCCGCACGGGGCGTCTCTGCCAGGTAAAGGTCACAGTTCAGGGGTCATTAGGATGGTTCTCATCACAGTGTTTAATCGGCTCTTTCTCCACAGGCCCGGCACGCTGCATGATTTCCGCAGTCATGAGATCGCGGATCAGTTGACTCTGCTGGACGCAGAACTGTTTTACAAAATAGAGGTAATACACACACACACACAGAGACACTGTTAACTTAATATAGTAATGGATTTTTGAGATTTGTGAGTGTAAAAAGTAATAGCTGTTGTTCTCACTATCATCTCTCTTCAGATTCCTGAGGTGCTGCTTTGGGCGAAGGAACAGAATGAAGAGAAAAGTCCAAATCTGACCCAGTTTACAGAGCACTTTAACAACATGAGCTACTGGTACATATTTCCCAACACCTGCCGTGCCAAAAATGATATGTTTCTATATATGCATATTGCTCACAAAAATATCTTAAAACACCATGCTTGTGCGTGATTGGCTGGATTTAAGCTCAGTTTGCCAGCTAATAAAGTCTAACAAAATTTCTCTTAAACTTAGTATAAACATAGGGCGTTGAGAAATATATCCAGTCAAAAACTATTAATAAAAAGGCACTTTTATGTAATTGAAATCATGAGACTGAGCAAAATTTAAACATAGTCCTTTAGTTTTCCTAGATTCTGTCTTTGCATTTAATAAAAAAATTAAAAATTATCATGGGTTAATGGTTTAATTAAATGTTAATAATAAAAAAACATGTCTAATCAATTGAATGCATAAAAATGTAAAAGAAAAAAAAATAATTAGAATTTTTATTCCATTTTTCATTTAGAATTTTATTGTTTTTCCCACAGATATTCAAATATTTTTTTTATGTAATCAAATTAAAATTTAACGGTTTAATTTCTTTTAATTTGTATTTATTTTTATTTAAAATTAATTCATTAAAATTAACTAAAATGAATTATGCAATATTCCTTAAAATATTAAATATTATTATAATGAAAAGCATGTTCTACTGTACAGTAGCAATATATTTCTCACAGTTACTTTTGTTAAACCTTTATTTGAACAGGCTGCCATCAAGAATTTTGAATTTCTGTGTGTGTATATAATATGACAATAGCAAGCTGTAATAATCAAGCTGTAACCTTACATTCAGCCAGTTTGTTATGCTATGTTCCCCATACTCACGCCATATGTGTACTCAAACAGTGATTCCTCCTGTCCACTAGGGTGCGCTCTATCATCATCCAGCAGGAGAAGGCTCAGGACAGAGAGAAACTGCTGCTCAAATTCATCAAAATCATGAAGGTTACTAGAGTAACACCCACATATGAACACTAAAATCCCACCGATCATCCAGAATCACATACTTGAAACTGCTTTAGGCTCTATTTGTGGCTGTGTGATTCTGAATGCATCACTCTCTGTGTTTTCTGAGTAATTTCATGGTCTTATCTCGCTCGTAGCACTTGCGGAAGCTGAATAACTTCAACTCTTATTTGGCGATTCTCTCGGCGCTGGACTCTGCACCAATCAGACGACTGGAATGGCAGAAACAGACATCTGAGGTCCGTCACACCAGCCTGGCTTCCTTCTCTTGGCAAAACTAACACAACTGAAGAAAAACATCCAATTGTTGTCAGTCGTATGAAATAGGAAGACTGTCTTTCTCACTTTCTTAACCTCTGTGTGTATTGTGTCCAGGGTTTGGAGGAGTACTGCACCTTGATTGACAGTTCGTCGTCCTTCAGAGCGTACAGAGCAGCGCTAGCAGAAGTGGAGCCTCCATGCATACCATACCTGTGAGTATAAACCAAACTCTACTACAATAAAAACAGGAGTCAGAAAATCAACTGAAGTTAAATAATGAATCTAAAGCTTTATGCTTATTAAAGAGCCTCAGACGTCTTACCAAAGATAAAAGACATTTAATTTTGCATAAAATATTTGCACCAGTGTAATTTTAGCATTATTTGTGTGTTAATATAGAATTTATTATGATTTTAAATGACCTTTTAAATTTTAATTTTAGCTTTACATTTTAGGGTTTTTTATATATTTTTATTTAGCTTTATTTTTATTTAACTGTTTTTAAGCACAGTTGTTGTTTTAGTATTACTTGAGTTTATTAGTATTTTATATTACGTTTTAAATTTAATACTTTTCATTTAAATTTTTTTATTACATTTTAGTAACTTTGCACTGTCATTTTTATTAGGGTTTTTAATTTTTTTATTTACCTTTATCTTTATTTTTAGTAATTTTTTGTGCTGTCAAACAATTAATCATGATTAATCACATCCAAAATAACTTTTCATTTACATAAATTTTTGTGTATTGTGTATATTTATTATTTATGTATATATAAATACACACACATACAGTATGTCTTTTAATTATTTACATGTTCATATATTTTTATTATTATATTATATGTTGATGTGTGTGTGTGTGTGTGTGTATATAAATATAAATATATGTAATGTATAAACTATTTTTCTTGTATATATATATATATATACATATACATGTGTTTGTTGATTGATCGCGGTTAATCATTTGACAATCATTAAACTATTTTTTTTCTTGTTTTTCCATTTTATTTCATTTCAGCTTTTTATGTAATTTACTGAAAATTATTTGTAATAGTTTTAGCAATAAACACTAAAGTACATCTGATGTTTTCTACAGATCTGCTGTATTTGAACAAAATATGACTTTATTAAATAAAACTAAACGGCATGTATCAGTAAAATTAAACAAATACTGCTTTAATCTGTTGTGAATTTTATATATCCGTTTTTTTCCCTGACAGGGGTTTGATTCTACAGGACTTGACATTCGTTCACCTCGGAAACCCAGATTTTATTGACGGTAAAGTGAATTTCTCCAAGCGCTGGCAGCAGTTCAACATTCTGGACAGCATGAGACGCTTCCAGCAAGTGTGAGTAGTCTGCTGACCTGAAACCCAGCGTTTGACCAACATGAGATTAGATTACATGTGATTCAAGCTGCAGTCCAAGACTTTGCTCAAATAGACTTGTAGAATGAAGCAATAGAGCCATGAAGGAATGAGGTCAAATCAAACATCACTTATTTCCCCCACATAATAAAAACATTTTTGTTAACTATAGTTATTGCATAAAAGTCATAATTATGAGATATTGAACCCAAAAAATAATTAACACAATGTAAAAAGTTGAAGAAATTACAAAAAAAAAACAATTATGACAGTCATAATTATGACAGAAAACATAATTGTCACACAAAAGGTTATGAGATATTATGTCACTGAGATAAAAAGTCAAAGTTATGATAAACAACGACAGATTTAGAACAGTAAAAATTTTGACAAGTCAGAATAATGACACAATTATGAAAAAAAAGTATGAATTCATGAACGTAACAAGATAAAATGTTGAAATGATGTCAAAAACAAGTGTAATTATGACACAAAACGCACAATTTTGACACAAAACTTCAAAATAAATAAAACATAACTTATGACCAAGTTAGAAATTATGACAGAAAGCATGATTATGACATAGAAATTGAAAATTGAGACACTGAGTCACTACGAAATAAAGAATCAGAATTATGAACAATTATGGCCCTCAAAAAATTAGTCACAATAAGCTAAAATATTTTAGAGCAGGAACTGTGCATTTTTTTTATGTGTACGATTTTTATTTATGCATATTAATGATTTTATTTATCAGGGACATTTTTATATTAATATTTAATGTTTTAATTTATTATAAATATTTAATAAAAAATAAATATTTAATAGATTTCACCATAAATTATTAAATTAATTTGATCTTAATCATCTTTGTAGACACTACGATCTGAAACGGAACGAAGACATCGTCTCGTTCTTCAACGACTTCAGCGATCACCTGGCAGAGGAGGCATTATGGGAACTCTCACTCAAGATCAAACCACGAAACATCTCGCGGCGCAGGACGGAGCGTGAGGAGAAGACCTAGAACCCGAAATCTAGAACCTCAGACCATTTACGGTGAGACCTGAACCTCCTGCAGAACCTTGGGAGCCCGCGCTAGGCCGCTTGACCCACGCTAGAGTTCTTAATCTGTTTCTGGAGCTGAAATGGGCTGAACCGACACACGCAAGCTCCTATTTGCACCGATAAACTGAGACATTGGCAGTATTTTTTTCCCCTGATGGTTGACTTTAAAAACTGGCGAACTGGGGAATTCTGATTCAGTATAGATATACAGAGGGCTGGAGAGGACCCCAACGCTGTGATATAAAGCTAAACCCTCACAACTTTCTATGTTTGCGTGTGTTTATGTGTGGCTGTACAGAGAGACACAATCAAAGAGGGCTTGCTTCATTTGATATTAATACACTGTGCCTGAGTTTGTGTTTGTTTGTCCCGCTCTGACGTACCGTTTGACCTTCCAAAGGTCAGATTCAACCGACGCTTCGCCCGTTTGGAACTGGGTCGATGGGGAAACGGGCGGACATGTGTGCAATCTCATAAGCATTTCATAAGGAGTATTCACTGATCTGTTGAAACGTTTTGACAGACACGGTGAGTAATGGACTATGGGATATATTAATTTGAATATTAAAGAATGAACTGGACGTTTGGACTCATTTTTCACATCATCTTACGATATTTTTTGTGTGATCATAGTAATTGTCTCCCCCGTCACGGCGCTGACAGCCCCTCGAATTCCAGATAAATTCTCAAGAACGTGCTTTTTTTTTTTTTTTTACCTTAAAATAAAAAGAAAAATTTACATTGTGACATTATTTTCATGCATATTTATTTTTTTTCCCAGTTCTAGCTTGCAAAATATAAAAAATAAAAAATATGTGAATATAAAAAAAATAAATATCGTAATTTAAAACCTATTTGATCAGTGAAATCAGTACTCATTAAAAAATAAAATGTTTGTTTAATACAAACACATTTTGTTAGATACAAACACACCAATTTGAAGAGGAAAAATGGGTCACATTCATAAGACAAAAACATATATTTAAATTGTTCATAAATTCAGAACAACAGAAAATCCTAAAATTGTTTATTGCATTAAAAAAGCTCACATATATATAGCATATATATACATACACTGTATATGTATATAAAAATGTGTGTGTATTTATATATATATATATATATATATTGAGATTAATTGTCATGAATAAAGTGTCATAATGCAAAAAAAAAGTATGTTTTTTTTATTCTTCATCCAAATCTAATTTATACATGTATTTTTTTATCTTTTGATTATTGCAAAAAATGACCTTTAAGTTTACCGAAGCAGACTATGATGTCACAGAGAGGGGCGGGGCACAGTTTGACAGCGTGCTGTGCGTAGATGTTTTTTTCGGGATGTGTATGATATGTTCTGTATAAATGTACATGTACAGTTGTGATGTATAATCTCCCATCATGTAGAGAGGGCAGAGGAAATATATTTTCAAACCAAACGTGTCATGCACTAAAATAACTAACAGTATAAGGCAAAAAAAAAAAAAACAGGACTGAATATGCTGTGATCTCTGGGCATCAGAGAGCGAGAGAGAGTGTGTGTGTGAGAGAGTGAGAGAATGTGGTTTTTCTACAGAATGCCGTTATTCTTTTATGAGAGAAGGGAAGCTAAAGCCGCTTTCTTCAGTGTGTGTGTGTGTTTGTGTGTGTGTGGCGTCTGTGATGTTTACCGACGTCTGGGAATTTATTTCCTGCTATACCTATAACATCCTGTATATTCAACCACCAATAAAACTGCTCTCTTTGTATTGTATGTGTATTTTTCCAAGTTTACACCTACAAAAAGTGCCATTCTAGTCCCATTACTTAGCAATTATTACTTTCATTCAACAATGCATGAAATTGCTCAAAGATGACAGGCACTTATAGTATTTCAAAAGAATTCAGTTTGAAGTGCTGTAAATGCTGTTGTTTTGAACTTTCTATTTTCCTGTAAAAAATGGGCAGCACAGCTGTTTTCAATTTTGATTGAGGCATATAGTATAGGCATATTTCTTCAACATACACAGTGATATTTGCATTTAAATAATCATTTAAGTACTGTGGCATTTCCATCATTTACTAGGGTATCACCTTCATGTGTATAGTACTACGAGAAACTATTTCTTTCTTCAAACACAATGTAAAGGAGAAGTAGTCACAAGCTTGTCGTCTTTAATGTTTAAAAAAAGGTTTGTACAAGAAGAATGCAAAAAAAACTATTTTAAAATATTCACATTTAGGAACAAATTGCAGCGCAAGGTGAACAACATAAATTATACAGAACATCCGAAATAAAGAGACGAATCAGTGATGGCGAGATTATTATTTTAAATACTAAACTATCACTGTAATTCACAAGAAGTATTTTACTTCATTTCCTGTTTTATCCTGATCAAACGAGAGTTTATGATCTAGACAAGGCAGCAACACCCTTACTTTATTTCAAGTGTTAAAAAGCAATTATACATATAACTTTTATATTCTACAGGTGTAATTACAATCTCATGTTTCATAGTGATGAGCTTTATGAGACGGATCAGCAGTGATGTATACAGAGTTCACCCTGTTATGAGTGCTGACTGTTATTATAAATATCATGAGTAGAGATTAATGTCGATAGAAATAGAATGTAGGACATTCACTATTTTATATATACTGAACAGTTCCTCTTTGAGAAAGATGTAACTACAGGTTAAAGGTCACGCTGAGGGTCAGGTGTCGCAGCTGAAGGCACAGTTCACCCAAAAATGAATATTTCCTGAGAATGCACTCGCCCTCAGGTCATCCAAGATATAGATGAGTTTGTTTCATCATCAGATTTGAAGAAAAAGAAGCATTTGTGTGGCGTGTCATTTTTATATCCATGGTGAAGTGCTAGTCTAATTTCAATATTATAGGAGACATTTACTAGTCTTGATCTTTAGTTTTAGTTCATTAATTTGTGTGAAACCTACAACTAATAGGGTCGGAACCTCTGGATCATCTGGAATCTGCTCAAGCGGTGGACTTCTACATTCAGATTGGTTGCCGCCGAACCACGTCATAGCTCATTACCATAAAGCTGACTTGATTTAAACTCTCCCGCTGCTCACCGCCAGCTTGTAAAACATCTTAATTATGGATTTTTTTTTGTTACAAACATGGATTACTGGAGTGCTGTGGATGTGGATGTGATGTTTTTTAATCAGCTCATTCTGACGGCACCCATTCACTGCAGAGCAACCGTGGCTGACTATGCTATATTCCTCCAAATCTTTTCCCATGAAGAAACATATCTACATCTTGAATGGCATGAGGGTGTAATCATTTTCATCAAATTCAAATTTTTGGAAAAACTCGTCCATAAACTCTACGAAAAGCAAGCCGGACTGAGATTGTGTGATGGAAGCATGCAGAAAAATTCAAGCTTTCAGGTTTTTTTGATCGTATGACTATGTAAGCCTGATTCCGCCAGTGTATAAAAAAAAATAAAAATATTATTGCGACTTTTTATCTTGCAATTCTGACTTCTTTTCCCAGAATTGTGAGATATAAACTCGCAATTGCAAGTTATAAAATCAGAATTGTAAGATAACCTTTTTTTTTTTTTTAGCGGCGGCTTCTGTATGTGACTCTCTTCAGTGTGTTTGTGTGTGTGTGTGTGTTAATGTGGTCTTGTGCTGGGCTCCAGTAGGGGGCGTTTCGCCGGCATGTTCCCGCTTCCGCTAGATAACTCAATGTGTTCGACCACGCCCCTCTTTAGACTCCGCCCATGGGTGTGTCCATTAACAGAACCCCTCTGCCATTTGCAGATGTCCCCGTTGAGGATGTCCTGAATATGCTGCACAATCAGGTTTATCGCCACTACAGAAGATTCAGAAGACAAAACAGAAGCAAGAGTTTAGAAAAGCAAAGCTTATTTTTGAATATTTACTCATATTGACTTTTATTTACCCATGTTATCAACTCCACGAGGTATTATGACATCTGCATATTTCTTGGTCTGAGAGGTTGGAGAGAGATTTCAGATGTTACGAATGCATCATAGAACTATAACACAATCAACCAATGTCACTTCAGCTCATGTGGTGTGTGTTTCCTCACCGGTAGGCAGAACTCTTCAAAGGCCGGTTTGACAAACGTGGTGTACTGTGTGAGAATCTGTTCCAGATCTCGACCTCTTCTCATGTCGCGTAGAACTAAACACACAAAACACATGCTGTTACACAGGCAACATATAGCTAGGGTAGTTCATATTATATATTTCCATAAAATTAAAAATACAAATATGAAATTCTGACTGAAAACTAAATGAAATAAATAAATATATGAGTTTGTGGTCAGTAAGATTAGTAGGATTTTTCATTTTAATTTTAGTCAAAAATGTATAAGTTTGTTTGTAAAGACATTTATAATGTTGCACAAGACTTTTAAAAATGTAACATTTATTAAGTTCTTTTGAACTTCCTATTCATCAAAGTTTCCATGCGCACAAAAAAATATCAATACTGATAACAAGAAATGTTTTTGAGCAGCAAATTATAATGATTTCTTAAGGATCATGTGACACTGCAGACTGGACTGATGCTGAAAATACAGCTTTCATCACAGGAATAAACTATATCTTAAAATTAGTGCTGGGCAACGATTAATCGCGATTAATCGCATCCAAAATAAAAGTTTTTCTTTACATAATATATTT
>JAUCMS010000023.1:772367-788185 GCA_032357445.1 Enteromius radiatus
TATATACTGTACGTGTGTGTTTTAATATAAACAGAATAAATAAACACAGCATAAACGCATATATTATGTAAAGAAAAGATGCGATTAATCGTTTGACAGCACTAATTTTTAATCATGCCTTTATGAAGTTGTGGAGAGTAAATTAAAAACATTTAAAAACCACAATGACCCCAAATGTTTGAAGTCAAGTAAAATTCCTCTACTAAATATTGCTTATTTTAAAACATTAACTGTCTTTGTGTGATTTGTTTGATTTAATGATCATTTGTGCATTACCTCTGCGAGACAGGCGTACGTCTGAGTCTGTGTCCACAAACAGCTTCATGTGGAACATGTCTCTGACTTCCTGTGTGTAGAACACCAGAATCCCTTCAAACAGCACCACATCAGCGGGATACACACATATCTTCTCTGGCAGCCTACACACACACACACAATTAACAATCTGTTATCAGACACACACACGCTATCAAAGTACACATACAGAGAAAGTGTGTCAGTGCTCGTCATGTCATCATGTGGAAAAAGCTTATTACCTGGAATGGGTGACAAAGTCATACGTGGGAACCTCCACCACCTTTCCTTCAATGATGTCCTTCAGCGTCTGACACATTAACTCCGTATCAAATGCATCTGAAAGCAAGAAAACATAATAGCGCATTAAAAATGGCATTTAATGACCATTCCACATCTGATTTCCTGAACGTTTCTTGCAATGGTTTTGTGTTTTAAGGACTTTTTTAGCATTTTTACACTGGTGAATAATCCCTCATTGTTTTTTTACCTGGATGGTCAAAGTTGTACTGGCCTTTCAAAGCTTTGGCCTTCTGTTCTGGAGTGAGAACCCGGTAGAAACTGTCCTGGCTGACGATAGTGACCTTCCTATGGTGATGATCCACCTTATTCTGACCCAAAAGCTCCATGATTTTTGCACAAACTGTGGACTGACAGGAGAAAAACAGCAGTTATTGACAGTCTAGAGTCGATTTCCAATTGCATCAGCCTGAATACCATTACAAATACTGTTACAAGTGGACACTAGATGTTAATATAAGGGCCTGTTGCTATTGCTATACGCTATGTGTGTAAATTACAACAAAAAAATTACATTTCCGTATCTGTTAATACATTTTGCATGATGGTCTTGCATGCATTTCACTTGAATTCAAACATGCATTATATATATATATATATATATATATATATATATGGCACAAAAGAGGTACAGTGACTAATTGAAAACAGTATGTTTGCATGTATTAAAACGCTTATTACAGTAATATCCATCATGCATGTAGTGTTTCGTACCTTTCCACTGGCCGTGCCTCCGCTCACCCCGATCAGGAAAGGACGGTGCCGCGGCCGCTCGGTTTCACACAGCAGTCCGGCTGGATTCATGCTTGTACAGTAACAAAAACTGCGTTTTTATTCAAGTATGGATTCCGGGTGAAGGCAAAAACTCGTTCTTTAGATGATCGGTCATCAGTTAGAGGCTGTCTGCGCGGTCTATGCTCGACTTGGTTTCTCTATCAGCCACGGCCGATAAGTATGTCACTGTACTAGTTCGTAGTAAATGTTTATGGGACATTTCTGTTCCTTCAGGGGGCGCTAGCTGACTCAGAAGGGCGAGTCTCCATTGAGACTCGTTCAAATGTCATAACGTTTTTTGTCTTACTGGAGACATTTGTGGAATAGAACGTATCATCTTTTAAATCCACAAATGCCCGAAGTTGATTTCTGACAACCGCTTCATAAGAATGCTGTTTTAAAGCAGCCGTGTTTTTAATTGCTAATGATTGTGATTGGTCCGTTTAGCGCAGCGCTGAGAAAAGTAACAGGTGTCATGTGACCTTGTCTATGCGATGTTTCCTCAGTCGCCTAGACAATAATTTACAATTGAGAAATGATGAGAAAATTTAATTTACGTTGAACTGAGAATAGATTGTATAGAATTGGATTAGTAAAAAAATATTTTTTTATCCTGACCAATAAGAGCAGGCCGCTATGCCCCGCCCATTGTCCGACACCTGTTTCTGTTGATTGCCATTCTACCTGTTTTTTCTATTTATATCCTGTCGCTTCTGAATATGACGTATAGTTGCGTATTGTTATTTTTTATGAACAAACACAATTTACTTTTAATTGATATGGGAAAATGAACATTTAAAAAAAAATAATACAACTTTAATATAGATATCAATTATAAAATATATATATTGTAACACATACATATGTAACTCGCAAATAAAAGCGAAAGGTGTTGCAATAACAGTATTGGTTTAGTTGTATTCATGTTTACCTGTCGAAGGTCGCTGATAAAGTGTGATGACTTTGAAAATATCACGTGTTGCAGTGACCACAAGGGGGGGCCAAACACTTAAAAACAACTTCTCCAAAGCGATTAGATGGTTGTTTTAATTCTTTTATTAAAATATAACAATAATAAATGTCCAGAGATGCAGTTGAGAAATGTCAATCATGTTTTGTCAGAACCATCGGTTAGATGTGGTGGTTTCGGATCATCTGGATTATTGCTGTATGCCTCCTTTATTGATTCCTCTGCAACAATTTCAAGGGCCTCGTCCCCTTGAACTCTTCGGACTGATTCTCCTTTAGCAGCCAAGATTTCCTCTATGTTTCTGTGGCAAGACAAAACATAGTTTTTGTTATAATTCTTCGGGATTTTTAGTATTTAGAATTTATGTTGAACTGAGAATAGATTGTATAGGTTTTCAGTGGATTCATTTGATGAATAATAAATCTAATCAGTGCAGTACTACAGTTATTAATAATACTGTAATGTAATATAAAAACAATTAAAACAATATTTTGAATAATAACAATTTTAATCATTTTCAAACCGGGGTTCCCCGGGGGGTCTGTGGAAAAGTTGAGAGAAAAACAATATAAAAATAAATAAATTAAAATTTTAACTAAATGTATAAATAAAAGGAGAGTATTTGATTAATTGTAAGTAATTAAAATATAATAAAATAACACAAATATTTACAAATTTAAAAAGGTAATAAAAAATAAATGATAAAAATAAGACATATGTACACACATTGATAAATAGTAGGGGTCCTTGACATCATATTTCCTAAAATGATATCTAGACACCCCTACTTTAGAGAAAATAACCAAATACAGCATGGAACAGCTGTCACAGTTAATTGTTTTCAGTTTTTAAAAACTAAAATAACATGCACAAATGAATAGTCCATGCTCAAGCTTAAACCATACACACCTTTTCCCCTCCAGGTCAGAGAACCAGTTCAGATTATCAGCGATCACGTGGTGGTTTTTGCATCCAGGACAAGTTACAATGACAACACCCTTGTGATAGGCTATCTTTGATATTTTCTTCATAGAGCGAGTGGAGCACACCTAGAGACAAAATATACAGTTAAATGACTGAACAATACCGAAGTAGACAAAAGTAATCAAGAAGTTAAGCACAGGCAGAAGTATAATCTTACTTTGCAGGTGTAAACCAGGTGATAGTGTGTTGGCTGCAGCTGTCCGATGGCTTCAGTCCTGCTTACAGAAGTTGTGAAGCTCCTGCAGAAACTCAGTCTGCCTCCACTCAGTAACGAATGAGAGAAATATAAAGAGGTGTTTGGAGCTCTTTTCTGTGCCTCCTCATGCTTTCCACTAGCAGTACTAAAGTTACATGATGATGTTTTGGGTACCGCAGAGGATGATCTGGGTATTCTCCGTCTGAATAAAAAGAAACATAATCGAGAAGTCATTATCGAAACGTTAACAAGCTAACCCTTTAATCACACCCAATCTCTCTACTAAAAATGTCTTATTTTTTCATGCGAGTTGAATCCCTCGTCGCTTACCGATGACGACAGCAGAGACGCACTGAAGCCCCGCCCATCATGTTTATCCGCCGGTGAGATGTGGATTACATCAGTTTCAGATAAAACACGCATAACTAAGATAATTTGGAGTTGGAGATAAAGAGACTTTAGAGATGATAACAATAATATTATAATATAAAATAATATAATTTTAATAATAAAGGAATATTATTCAGATTAAGAAAATATAATATTCTTAAACGATGTTTATACATGATAGCTATTATACATTTAATAGCTTGAACCATTGTGTCCAGATATGTTATCCGTTTAATAAATAAGTTAAAGAGGAAATTACTTGCTTAGAAAAAAAGTATTTTTAATATGACGTTGTTTTGGGTGTGACTGCTGCTGGGTTCTCTGCTGCTTTCCTGGACAGATGTTATTATTTTTTATTATATGATTTATTTATTTTTATGCTGATATAGATATATGGTCCAGATATATAGCACAATCATCATATTAGTAAATACACGAAAATGCATGATGTCATAGTAACTTTCCGTTATTCAACATTTGTGACTCTTCTTGACTTCCCCCGCGTCTGTGTCTTGCGACAGTCCTCCTGCTTCCAGTAAACGACCTTCATCGCAAAAGGATAGTCTGCAGCGTCCGCGCCGCGCCGCGTCAGTCCCGCCCGCTCGTGCTGTATCAGCGCAGCTCCTCTCGACGCGCCGCAGTACAAAACCTACTACGGCGAAGACCGGGCCCATGAATATTAAGTAACTCACGCTGACGTTGCTTAGCAACGGCGCAGCAGCTTCCGTCACGTAAACCTAATGAAATATTCACGATCATATCCTTCAGAAAGGAATGCCAGTGTGTGTGCAAATGTATTGGGGCACTTTTCTGTAATGAACAGCTTTAATAATTTCCATGAGTAGGCTACAAATCTTAATGTTTTAGCATATTATGATTTAAAGTAGCAGAGAGGAACCTTTTGTATTTTAACTTTGACCATGCCTCTGTGTATAAGGCAAAGTTCATAAAGAAATGATTGATTGAGTCAGTGTGGAAGAACCTGACTGCTCTGTAGAAAACCGGTTTAAATGCAGACCTTGAGCCAAAAACTCAGCACCAAACAGCAATGACTTGTACATATGGACTCAGTCACTTCCAAAACTGGCAAAAGAGGTGGAAATGCAATTTTTTTTTTTTAAACATGAATTTATTTATAGTTTTGAAAGTGATTTTTTTCTGTTCTAAAGAAGGCTTAGGTTTAGAAGGGGGAAAATATTAAAAAGAGAAGTGAATAACTTTTTAAACATATCATTAAAGAGAAGACCACATAAAATAATAATAATAAATATAATAAAAAATAAAATGGATTATAGAAACAGATCATAGATTACAAAATAAAATAACATGTAAAATAAAATTAGTTTTATAAAATAAATATTCTAATAATAATAATTTACATTAATGCATCTGGCAGATGCTTTTTATATATTTTCGTTTTGGTACAAAATACAAAATATCTATAGAATAACTATAACTATTAATTTAATTTACTTCATTTTTATTCTATTTTATTCGACACTATTGCCATGCAAATAAAGCTCTATTTAAATGAAAAGTTTCGTTAAACTGTCAGATTCGGGCCCATAGTGTCTCTATCAGCCAATCAGGTGCGTTTACCGCTCCCAACGTAAAGTTACGTCATTAATATTGACGAGCTGGGCCTTCGCCGTAGTAGAATTTGAAGCACGCGCGTCCCAGGCAATTCGGCTGGCGTCAGTTCCTGGGCGTGGTTTATCCGCGTTCCTCAACTCTTTCCTCGGGCTGCGGGAGTGTGTGGCTGCCGCTGTGGATCGTGGACCGGAGGAAAGACATGTATCAGTTATGCGCCACAGGAGCCAGAGATCCACTCAGTAACGAGGCCGGTGAGTTGAGCCGGATGTGTGTGAGTTTCTCAGAGCTTTGAGTGTGTTTAGGGTGTGTTTCGATAACACAAGACGCTTTTAGGAGACCAAAGAGACAAGCTTTAATTTTCCACCCACGGAAACCCATTAGACTGCAGGCCTGGCACTGAGAGAGACAGTGTGTGTGTGTGTGTGTCGCTAAACTTTGTGTGTCTTATATTAGTCTCTGAAATAATGAATTGTGATGTTATATTGTCTCTGTGTTGTTTTTCCTGTGGTTGCATGTGTTGTAGTTCTAAATCTGATTAATGTTTTTATTTAAGTATTTTTATTATAGGGCCACTTAGACCAAGGGTCCAGAGACCCACTAGTGGTTAAAGGCTTAGATAAAAACAGTGTAAAAATAAGTAAATAATAATAAAAAAATAAATAAATGTAATTAAAGCAAACTTAACATGACTAAAACAAATATATAAATAATTAAAGTTAATAAATAATACATCTAACAGAACAGTAAGGGTGTAGAAAAATGCAATAAAGTAATGTAAAGGAAACTAACAAAACAAATATTGAAAACCCCCTGCTTTAGACTGTTAGATTACAGCCTGACACTGATATAAAGCCAGTATAGAAATAAAAATGCAAGTTTTTCTCTACCTGATGTAGAAATAAAGTGATTTTGAGACATTCTCTCCTGGGTGTGTTGTTTAAATCTGGGATACTAACCTGTTGGTTGTAGGTTTTAGTAGGGTGAAGGGTGTACCGTCATCATGTGACTGGACTTGCATAAATTTGGATATATTTTTCACCCAAAGCTGTTTAAAAAAAAAAAGACAGATTCCTTTACAGTGCCTTTCCTTCAGTTGCTTTCATTGTAATTTAGTCTGTTTTGTCCTAAAGCAAGATATTTGCTTTGGATGAGGATTTCACCCTGAGGCAAGAGATGCGTGTGTTTTGAACAAGTGCAGGCCCGGTGTTTTTCTCCACGCATGTGAAGTTGTCTTTTGTTTAGCTGGAGTAGCAGCATGTGTTACTGGAAACATGCTTAATCTGAGCAGGACACACCCGTAATTGACTGGCTGCAGTGTGGTGTGTAAAACCCAGAGTCTGTGTGTCTATGGGATGCCACACACTACACCGCTAACCCCATTAACTCACTAAATGCATCAGAACTACAGGACAAATGCACAAACTGTACACGGTCATGTCTATTTTGCATGGAAGTAATCAATAAAAGTAGTTCCTGTGCACTGTGTTCCAAGTCTTCTGAAGTCATATAATGGCTTTTTGTGAGGAACAGGCTATAGTTTAAGCTGGAGATGTCTGATTTGGAAATGAATCATGCTTTTGAGTCAGATCTTTTCAGTGAATCTGTTTATACTGGTTCTCAGAATGATTCATTCACAAATTGGTTTGTTCCAGTTTTTGATATCTCAGTGGCTCTGCCTGCACATGTTTTATATAAAATATGTGTGTAAAACCAATTATAATAAATGTATAATTTTTACTAAATATAGATATATAATTTATATATAATGATGTTGAATAAGTTGTATATTATTTAAATTTATATTATAATATTTATATTATATTATATTATATCATATCTTTTATATATATATATATATATATATATATATATATATATATACATACACACTTTTATTATATGTAAAATTATATAAAGCTTGATATATATGTATTGATATATAAAGTCCATATCAAAGACTAACAAAGATATTTTTAAAAAGCAGGAAATATATTATGAATAAAATTAATTATAATAAATGTTATACTATTATATACTAATAATATAATACATATAAAATTAAAATATATTAACAAAATAAAATATATACAACTTATATTATTTATTTATAAATATATATTTTTTTTTATTATTATTATTTTTTTTTTTTCATTTTGTCTACATTTGCAGTGGTTTTTGTAGAAAGAGGTATAGTTTAAGTCATTATTCACTGAAAATCTTGATATCTGCCCTAGCTGTCCTTGTTCATAAAAAAGTAGAGATGTCTGATTCGTGAATGAATCATTCTTTCATTCGGATAAGTGAATTCCTTCTTTCCATTTCTCTGTGGAAATGTCTCAGTGTAATGTTTTTTTTCCCATTACTGTAAATGTATCTTTTGCTTAGTAGATAGGTGCAAATTATTCTCTGTGCTAATTGGAAACATGTTAGACTTTGCTCTACTGAAAGTGTGGTTAATACTTAAATGCACATGTTTAATTGCATGGAGTGGTTTAACGCCATCTGTATACATTGAAGTCAGTCTTGCTGGCATTTAGGATAGTGGTGAGTAGCAGCCAGTGTTTATTTCAGCGTGCGTCATTATAAAAGTGTTTCTGTAGAGGAGCCATAGGATTTCAGCAGACGCACATCATGCTAGATTCTGTAAGTGATCATTCTGTCAGATCTATTGCTCTCATGGGCCTGCGAAGACAGTTTGACACATTAAGAGCTCATTTCTCTCTGTGTTTCTCAGTGTTGTTCAGCTCTTTTGCTGACAGGACAGAGTGTGATGGTTTGGGAATGATGCACGGTTGTGTGTGTTTGGGTTGCATCCATCTTTAATACCAGCCGTTAGCAGCAGATGGGGACAGCATGCCCTTGGGGAAGCTAAACAGAGAGTGAGTTTAACAACAGAGCCTTTGTGTGTGTTCGTGAGATGCACCTGGAGTTCACGGCACTCGGGACAAAATGTTGTACGAAAGAAGAGTTAATTTCATGTGTGTTCACTCACAGGCTTTGAAATGATGCCAGTGAGCTAAAATAGGTCAGATACTACAGTCAGATGAGATGTTGTCAATAATGATGTGTGTTTTTTCAGGATGGCATGAGAAGAGCTCTAAATATTGAGGATCTGATATGTAATATGCTGTGCAGTTTTCCCAGCAACATAACATATGTGAGGATTTTGTACTGATTATTTCCTGTTTTAGATACAGCAAACCAGAATAGGGATCGTTGTGGTGATGGTGTTTTTCCTTTTTAATTGTACCTCTCTAGTGCTGTCCACAAAACCCTCTATCAGCCTTCAGTTCTTTGCTGTATTGATCGTGATGTTCTATCATATTTGCTATAAAGTTATGTTACATAATAGAAGGTTCTTTGCTGTAAAGTGATCAAGATGTTCCATAATAGAAGGTTCTTTGCTGTAAAGTGATCAAGATGTTCCATAATAGGAGGTTCTTTGCTGTAAAGTGATCAGGATGTTCCGTTATAGGAGGTTCTTTGCAAGATATTAAGATGTTTTGGTATAAAATAGTTTTTGCAAGGTTATCAATGTGTCACACACTATAGTGCACATAAATCTAACCCTCAGTTATTATGACACAGTGTTCAGATTCAGAGAAATAGGAACATACAGCGAGAACACAGGTTCTGAGCTTGTTCCAGCATTCCTGCTGATGAGCTTTTTTTCAAGGTGACGTTGCTTTCTGGAGGTTATAGGAGAAGTCAATACTGCTTACTTTATGAAAATGTTGATAACTTTAATGTACATTACGAGGGAAAGAACTGAGCTGAAGTTTTATCCTCATTACTGTGATGAGGAATGGGTTGTTTAGTGTGGAATCCAGAATGCCGAGTTAAATGTCAAGTGTAATTACATTGAAAGAAAGAGGCTTTTATCTCAAGCAAGCACACGGTAAATGGGGGGAGTGTGTGTGTGTGTGTGTTTGTGTGGTGTTGGGAAAGGTTATTGTGATGGAACAGACGTCTTACGGACAGCCAGTGCTGGTCTAGACTGGATCAGCAGACAGTGTGAGGAGCCGGATGGAGACTAACACACTCTCAGCGGGCCTTGTGTTAAAATAACACGTCTCCAAACACTCCTAAACGAAAGAAACGGATCGTCAACACACACACACAGAGTCTTGTGTTTACTTTCTGAAGGATATAAGGAAATTGTCTGTTTAGGTGATGCTTCTGGAATACTTGAACATGATAAAAGTACTTCCAGCTTTGTGAAGGAGGCAGTTTGTGTGTGTGTGTGAATTGTTTATGTCTCTGTGTGCGAAGGTTGGTGTTTGTTAATTGTTAATAGACTCTCAGCTGAGACTCGTGGACTCCGAGGACGCGTTCAGACATCTCAGTGCACTTTATTTTTTTTAAGGAATAATTCAGTCGTCATTTACCTACCTTTATCCTTACTGATCTGATGCTCTTGTGATCAGTTGTCTTAAAGATAACGTGGATTGAGGCACCAAATTAACATGCTCAGTCATGAATGAAATTTGAGCAATGGTGGATATAAATGGATATAAAATATTGTGCACAATAGCGTTTACTATGGCTGGGTATTGAGTTTTTAGGTACCGACCGAATTGCCTCGATACAACAGAGTATCGAAAAACGCCTGGTCGTTCAGTACCCAATTTCGATACCTAAAGGGGTTAATCTCATCAATGCCAGTGAGCCAATAAGACTGCAGCACTGGCCAGTGTGTTTGGCCAGAAGTGTGTAAAATAGCTTTATTTATATCATTTACACACAGAACTGTAAAGGTATTCATGGCAAGCCGTCAAAATAAAAGTTAGGTTTGGACATGGCAGCAGAAATATAATGCTATTGTACATAATAGGCTACAACAAAAAATATTTAAAACAGTATTTCTTCAGTGTATATAATATTTATTTTCCAACAATAAAATGAAATCAAATGTGTATAATGTATATGTGTGTGTGTATATAGTGTGTGTATATATATATGTATGTATGTGTGTGTGTGTGTGTGTATATATGTGTATATATATATATATATATGTATATATGACAAATGTTTTATGCCTCAAAAAAAGTAAAATACACAATATTTTCAGAGGGGAATAATTATAAGGCTATTGTAAGAATAAATAATAATGCACTAGTGTAAAGTTGTGTAAACTGAAAATTATTTGTACTTTATTAAAGCTAATTTGCACTGATTCATTGTGTTGGATATATTTTTTTTCCGTGCAGTGGCTCAGGAGATGAGGTTTTGAGTCTGTATAAATGTCAGAAGTGGACAGAATTGCCAGCTTGGTAATTAACTGCTCCTTTAAGTTGTTTTTCATGTGATTTATTTATATTATTTCAGGTGTTTGTATTACCACTGATGGTTTTTGTTCCATTAGCATTGAACTGTAGGCTGTTCTTTAGTGCACATCATGTGTGCCTTGTCTTTTTCCAAAGAGCTGTAACAGCTGTACAGTGATTGTGGGTTATTTTTCCATGTGGATTGTCAGAATTTTAGTGTGAATGGTCAGTTGGGAAGTATGTTGTGTTTTTTTTTTATCTTTGTGTAAATAGAGAGTGTGTGTTTGAGAGATAAGGAGGTTTTCATGTAAACAGGGTGTTGTGGATATGTTCTAAAGGGTTTGTAAAGTCTTGTGTGTTTTTGGTGTATTAGTGTTTAGTTGCATTGTTGTTGCAGGTGTTGTTATTGTTAATTTCCAATCTTTTTACAATTTGATGGAAAAACATGAAAAAAAAGTTATTTGACAACCGACTAAAGTTTAGGTTGAAGGACTAAAACAAAAAGTTAAATAAAAATATTTGCATTTAAATTTAACATTTTTAATTTGAATTTAAAAATAAAAACGCATGCAACAAAATAAATAAACATAAAATTAAATGTAAATTAAAATAAAAACCTATGGTTTTAACTTGGAAATAAACAAAAGAATTAAAAATTAATAAACATAAATGACAAAATGTTACAAAAATGCTTAATTTAAGCTCAAATTGAAAAAATAAATAAATAAATAAAATTAAAATATAAATAATACTGCACTAAAATAACACTATTACTAGCCCAAGTTAAAAACATTCACCCTCAAGTGTCTGTGATATTCTAGTCTCTAGAAATACTTGAGTTTACGAGAGGTTTTTGCTCTTTTTGTATAATACCAGCACACCTCTAAAAAGATTTTAATTGGCTCATATCTTCTTAAAGGGGCCCCACAGAGGCACAGGGGCTGTTTTTGAACACAACTTGGTGTGTGTGTGTGTGTGTGTGTGTGTATATAAAGCCACAATACAGGCAGATGGCTTTATCTGAACTAGTTTGGCTAAATTAGCAAAGCAGTGTAATATTTGAAAGCGCCTAGTCTTTGACCATGCCGTGTGCTGCAGTTGAGGATGTTTTGAAACGGAGGTGCTCTAACTTGGAGTCATTTCAGCCCAACGTGGAATTTTTACAAGGTCTCTCAATAAACAATTGCAGGGGCCTTTTCTGCATTTTCACTCCAGCTCCTGAAACGGAAAATTCCCAGCCTTTCCGACTCTAAGTATAGATGTTAGCCGGAGCGCTTCTCGATCTATAGTGAGTCACTGACTCCGGAGTACGCTATTCGCTGGCGTTCGTTTGCTGTCTGTGGTCGTCTAAATGCTGGAATGATTGATTAAGGGTAGGAAATGATGAATTATCTGTCTGGATGCCTTATACGTCGCTCTTTCTTTCTTCATCTCTTCACTTGAATTCTATTAGCCTTTTCTCAGCTAATAAACTCCTTTTCCTGTCCCTCTCCCTTTCACCTCCCCTTTTTATTGGTCTCCTAATGCTTGTGTCTCCTCTTCAAACCCTTTTTGTATTTCCACTATTTAAAGGAATATAGTTACAGCTTGCATTTTGGTCTTATATTTTGGAAAATACAGGCCATAATAAACTCAACCAGGAGTAAAATAAAGTTATATGAAATAAATGCAGCTTTGCAGAGGAGACATCTTTCAAAAACAAACCAAAAAAAAAATCTTACCAACCAAGCTTTTGAAAACAGGAAGTGATTGGGCAATATTGGCAGAAAATGCATGTGCATTTACACACATGGAAGACACTTATTCAGCTATTAATTAAATTCATACTCATCATGTTCTGCTTTTTGAGGAATAATGTTCAGATGGGTTCAAACATCAGGAACACTATTTCATTGCATCCTGTTTTCAGCAAGCTATGATTTGAGACCCTTTTTGTTTGGCTTACAGCAGCTGTTGTTAATTCTCAGCCCCAAACTGGCAACCATATTGATGTTGTGCCTCCAAAACATCAGTCCCCAGACTTGCCATAAACAGCCTTTATAAAGTCAAGTGCTCTGCTGGATTTAACTGTGTGCGTGTAGTGTACGTGCATCATGCGTAGCTTGAAAATGCCTGCTAAAATTAGGCTCGGCTCTGATTTTGTGTGTGCGTGAGAGATTTAATGGAGTTTTCTTGTCCTCTGTAACTGTACTCCTTCAAACGCGCACAGCTGAGGATGGTTTGCTGACTCATTCCAACCACTTCCTGTGTCCATGATCTGACTCACGGCTACTGTAAGAGAAAGACAGGAGACTCAATAAAGCGAAACTCTGTGTGTGTGAAGTGAAAGGGACAGCAGAGAGAATAGGGTTAAAGGTCATTTCAGTAGGTTTTTTTTTTACTGCTTTTTTGTTTAGTTTACCATTTCAGCATTTCTGGTCTTTCCATGAACAGTTTAACTGTGAGTGTTATTCCAAGGGGAAAGATGTTTGTCTTCAAGGGAGCTGTGTTATGAATGCGCTTGATAGTCAAGAAAATAATGTCACACTCACTGCAAAATATTTAGATTTGATTTTATTTACAGGTAGAAATAATCATTCGAACAAGGCAAAGAAAAGGCTTAAAAATGACCGTTTGTTTGCAAATGAATGAGAATTAAATGAAAGGTTAGTAGAAATAAAATGTATATATTTATTCATTCATTCACTTTTAGGCAGAAATGATCTTTTGCAATGTTGATGATATGAAAGGCTTGGAAACAAATGTGTATATATATTTTTTGTATTAAAATGTATTAATCTGTTTTATTTCATTTATTTTTAGGCAGAAACTACCTTTGTAAAAGATTGAGGATGATATGAAAGGCTTAGAAAAAACCTTAAAAAATATATTTATTTAGTTATTTTTATTTTAGAAATGACCTTTTGCAAAGGGCTGAGAATCATACAAAAACTTAATAAAAATATTTAGTTATTGGTTTAAATGTATTTTATTTGACCTTTTGCAAAAGATTGAAAATCATTACTTCATGCAAAAAAAAAAAAAAAAAAATATATATATATATATATATATATATATAATTTTTTTATTTATTTATTTTATTAATACTTTTTTTTTTTTTTTTTTTTGTATACCTTTTGCAAAATGTTGAGAGTTATGTGAAAGTGACCCTACCTATGCAAAATACTTAGATTTTATTATTATTATTGTTTTTTCTTTGTGTAAATTACTATTTGCAAAAGGTTGAGAATGCCACGAAAGGCTTAGAAGTTGCCTTATGCTAAATATTTTTTCATTTAATTAATTCTTAATTCTCCGTCACTCACAGTATGTCATTTCTCTTCTCTCTCTGTCTCTCAGGTAAACTGTCATGATTCCCATCACTGAGTTGCGATACTTTGCTGATACACAGCCGGCATATCGGATTCTGAAACCATGGTGGGACGTGTTCACGGACTACATCTCCATCGTGATGCTGATGATCGCGGTGTTCGGTGGCACGCTGCAGGTCACTCAGGACAAAATGATTTGTCTTCCGTGCAAATGGGTGGTGAACCAGAGCTGCGAGCAGCTCAACGTCAGCGTGCCGCTCAACCCCGAGCCCAAGGGCATCCAGTACGACCTCGACAGACACCAGTACAACTACGTGGACGCCGTGTGCTACGAGAACAAGCTGCACTGGTTCGCCAAGTACTTCCCGTATCTGGTGCTGCTGCACACGCTCATCTTCCTAGCGTGCAGTAACTTCTGGTTCAAGTTTCCGCGGACCAGTTCGAAGCTGGAGCACTTCGTGTCCATCCTGCTGAAGTGTTTCGACTCGCCCTGGACGACGCGGGCGCTGTCTGAGACGGTGGTGGAGGAGAGCGACCCGAAGCCGGCCGGGAAGATGAACGGCTCGATGGATAAGAAGGCCTCCAGCATCAGCGACCACGACGTGGAGGCTAGCGTTCCCATGCTGCAGAGGACCAAGTCCCGCATCGAGCAGGGCATCGTGGACCGCTCAGAGACGGGTGTCCTGGATAAGAAGGAAGGAGAGCAGGCCAAAGCGCTGTTTGAGAAGGTGTGTGTATGATTTATTCAACAGCTGCTCTCAAGTCACAAGCAGGTGTCTAGTGAACAGCGCCTAGTGAGCTGCCTCGGTAGTGAGCACTTCAAGGCATCGTAGATAAAAATCCCTTCTTTTGGCTTCATTCGAAAGCAGCATTAGTGTAGAGTGCGATAACAGATTTACATTGTGGTTAAATATGAATGTATAATACTTCATATACTAATAAATAAAATATATCTTATATTACAATTAATTCTGAAATATTGGTAAGTAGATATTTATACAGCAATTTTATAAATATTTTTGCTTGTATATTTACTTTATATAATAATAAATAAATTGGCTATTTCAGCCAGTGCTAGAAAAATAATTGTTAAATATTATTACATAGATAATTATATATGATAATATTGACAAATATTTATATATTAATACATATTTAATAAATATATTAAGGTTTTTTTATATTTACACCATATTTCAGTATTTCAGCCAGTGCAAAAATTGATAAATCATAATTTATATAAATTTTATATTTACTCAACTATATTTTTATTTATTAGTATATTATACATTTAGCTCATACTTAAAAGTACTAATAAAACACACACACACACACATTTGTTTAATGCACTAATAAATAAATTATGGTTATATATTATATACATTAATGCTTACTCAATATATGAATAAATAAAATTATAGTTATTTAATTCAAACACATTTGTTATTAACTTTTATTTATTCTTAAATATAATTTTCTATATTAAAATATATGTTTGTGTGTGCATATAATAATAATAAGAAGAAGAAGAATATTTTTATTATTATTATTATTATTAGTGCTGTCAAACGATTAATCGCACCTGAAATAAAAGTTTTTCTTTACATAATATGTTTGTTTATTTATTATGTTTATATTAAAACACGTACAGTATATATTTTTAAAGTATTTACATGTAAATGCATTTATATATTTATTTTCTTATATTTGATATTATATCTAAATATATTTCATATATA
>JAUCMS010000023.1:788285-802773 GCA_032357445.1 Enteromius radiatus
GATTGACAGGTACAGGAACCAATGACCGGTAACTAAGAAAGTGAAAGTAGACAGGAGAACAAACGGAGAGAAAACAAAACACACGGCACAACACAACATGCGTAACATATATAAATATAAATATATATAATATACATTTATCATCTTAAATATATAATTTCATATACTACTAAATAAACATAGTTATTGATAAATATTGCATAGGTCATACAAGACTGACTCAAAGATGGCCCTACTAAATGCATGTCAAACACATTTTTTGACTGTCCAGTTTTTAATGTATGTAGAAAACTCTTTTATGAAGTGCTCTCTTATTTAGAGCTATTTTTAGCATAAATTAATGTGCAAGATCTTGTGTAATGTAACTTGGTTTACATTGTTAACATTTCAGTTAGGATGCCGTTGAAGGATGCTGTCTATGTAGATGGTGGACAAGGAGGTTTTGGAACGGAGCCTGAATATTCAGAATACTCATCTCCTCCTTCTCTCCTTCCTTCCAGGTGAAGAAGTTCCGTATCCATGTGGAGGAGGGTGACATCGTCCACCGCCTTTACATCCGCCAAATTATCATCAAAGTCATCCAGTTCTTAATCATCATCTGCTACACCCTGTACTACGTGCATCAAATCGAATTCAGCGTGCCGTGCACCGTGGACATCGAGCAACTGACCGGCTACCGCACGTACCAATGCGCGCATCCCCTGGCCACGCTTTTCAAGATCCTGGCCAGCTTTTACATCAGCCTGGTGGTGGTGTATGGCCTCATCTGCATGTACACGCTGTACTGGATCATCAGCCGCTCGCTGAAGCGCTACTCTTTTGAGTCCATCCGCGAGGAGAGCAGCTACAGCGACATCCCCGACGTCAAGAACGACTTCGCCTTCATGCTGCACATGATCGATCAGTACGACCCGCTGTACTCCAAGCGCTTCGCCGTCTTCTTGTCGGAGGTCAGTGAGAACAAACTGCGGCAGCTCAACCTGAACAACGAGTGGACTCTGGAGAAGCTCCGGCAGAGGATCACCAAAAACTCGCAGGAGAAGCTGGAGCTGCATCTCTTCATGCTCAGCGGGATCCCGGACACCGTGTTTGACCTGGTCGAGCTGGAGGTGCGTCAGCGACCCTGAAGCACAAATCCAGTCTTGAGTCGCTCGGGTGTATTTGTAGCAGTAGCCAACTATGCATTGTATGGGTCAAAATTGTACAAAAAACATTACAATATCAAGTAAATTCAATATCATGTTCCAAGTAAAAAACTTAATTTCTGATTAGTAATATGCATTGCTAAGAACTTCATTTGGACAACTTTAAAGGTGATTTCTTTTTTTTTTTTGCACCCCCAGACTCCAGATTTTCAAATAAATGTCCTGTCCTAAAATATCTTATTTTGTTTAATATTTGAATTTAAGATTAATAATAATAAAAATACTATTAATAATATATAAAAGTAATATTTAAATGATTACAAATTTTTATTGTTATTGTTTTATAGTCATAGTTAATACAATCCCCAAATGTTTGGTCAAAATTATACAGCCCTAAAAACAATTTATTAAATGAATGTATGGATAGATTTTAAATGGAATATTTAAAAATAATTATTATATAATACCATTTTTCATTATTTTTATTTGATATATTTCAATTATTGTTTTATAGTCCTGTTGAGGAATTCACAAAATGTTTACCAGATTATGCAGCCCTACAAATAATACATCTAAATAAATAAATAAGAATAATAAAACAATTACAATAATATTTATTATTATTTGTCGATTTATATTCGTATTGTTATATTCACCAAATGTTTGATCAAATTATACAGCCCTAAAAATGGTAAAACTTTTTTTTTTAATAAATTAAATATTTTAAAATATATTACTAATAATTAAAATGTAATTATTTGATTTGATTTATTGTTTTATAGTTATATTGAGGAATTCACAAAATGATGACCAAATTATGCAGCCCTACAAATTATTTATTTAAATAAGTAATTATTATTTAAAATTATTTATTCAAATAAATTATTTGCAGGGCTATAATTTGCCCAAGCAAAAAAAGTCGTAGTTCAGTTTTCAGCCTAAATGATGCAGCCTTACACATGAATCCAGTTCAGCTTCCCCTTAAGTAACCGCTCTCATGCAGTAAGTTGACTCTAAGATCACATTTTTTTGCTGGTTAGGAGGAAGTTACAGCTGTTTCCTCGAGCGTGGCTTGCTTTTTTTTTCTTTCAGGTTTTTAATTCTTAAAGGCAAAGTGTGTCATTTTTGTGTCTGATGTCACCAAATGGAACTGTGAAAATAATAAGGTTCCTGGAATGATAAACTCTAGGCCAGTGCTTCCCAAACCTGTCCCTGAGGACCCCCTGCCCTGCACATTTTGTATGTCTCCCTATATCAGACACACCCTATTTAGTTTTGGCAGTGTCTACTAATGAGCTGATGAGTGCAATCAGGTGTGTTAGATAAGAGAGACATACAAAATGTGGGGGGTCCTCGGGGACAGGTTTGGGAAGCACTAGGCTATCGGCTGAAAAGGATAGCCCCGCCCAGTCGCACACCACTGGTTGCTTTAATTGCATGTAAATGTCTTGTCGGTGTTTCCCGCAGGTGCTGAAGTTGGAGCTGATCCCAGACGTCACGATCCCGCCCATCATCGCACAGTTGTCTAACCTGAGGGAGATGTGGCTTTATCACACGCCGGCCAGAATCGAGGCTCCTGCTCTGGCCTTCCTCCGAGAGAACCTCAAATCACTACACATAAAGTTCACAGACATTAAGGAGATCCCGCTGTGGATCTACAGCCTCAAGAACCTCAGCGAGCTTCATCTGACCGGAAACCTCAGCGCAGAGAACAACCGGTTCATCGTCATCGACGGCCTGCGCGAGCTCAAGAGGCTCAAGGTCCTGCGGCTGAAGAGCAACCTCACTAAACTGCCTCAGGTGAGAGGAAATCAGCAGCGGGTTCAGAAAGCCATGAAGTCAAACATTCGTATTACATTTTCCTAGTCTTGTTGTGCATGGTTTATAAGTGCACAGACAATTGTATAAGTATATAAATAATTTGTAAATGGATTTTATTTTGAATAATGTAGAAATATATTGTTAATATACATATATCAATAATGTGTGTGTGTATATATATATATATATATAAATTAAATCATTTTTAGAATAAAATATTGCATGCAAAATATATAATTTATATAATAACTAAAATATTAATGGAATTGAATTATTCAAAATTAAAACTAACATTTTAGAATATAATTCAGTTTTATATACTGTATGTTTAAATATAAATTATTATTATTAAAAAAATGAAATATTAAAATTAAAGTATATCATTTTAAATAAGTGTAATTTATATCATTTTATAACTTAAAATATTTAAATTATTTACAATAATTTATAATAAATGTAATATTAAAAATTACATAATGTGGTAATATAACATAGTAATTAAAAAAAAAAAAAATTTAAACAACTTTTTTTTTTTCCCCTTTAGAGATCATCTGCAGTATAAAATAAAGTAAAAATAGCTTCTGTATTTATGCATTGGTATGCTAGGTAGGTATGCAGGTGTGTTATGCTTGTTGCAGGTATTTTTGTAAATAATCAGAACAAAATGCATTTATATGCATGTATTTTTAGATTTATATGCAGTTTACTCCCAAAAAAGTGAAGATACAAGGCAGATGGGGAAATTCTAATAACATCCTAATATACTTACATCCTGTGCTGTTTAACAGCTGAATATACTCGTACAGAATTGTGTTTTATAACTCCTTTAGGACTACATATTGATTCCAGCACGTGTTTTTCACCCTGCAGGTGGTGACAGACGTTGGCGTTCACTTGCAGAAGCTCTCGGTCAATAACGAAGGGACCAAACTGATGGTTCTGAACAGTCTGAAGAAGATGGTGAACCTGACGGAGCTGGAGCTGGTGCGCTGTGATCTCGAGCGGATCCCGCACTCTATATTCAGCCTCCACAATCTACAGGTCATCAGTCAAACTCTGCGTAATACCTACGCTTGGGCCATAATGTAGTTTCCATACATTACAGAAAGTTTAATTAGAATGTTTGAACTCTGCATCATACCATTAGTTAAAATATGGGCCTTTTGTTGCTGTTATTTTAAAAGGATGCAATAATTTGCAGTAGGGGGTCAAGGTACACAAATATGACCGTTCGAAACATAAATTCCTTTGTTTAATTAAAAAAAAAAATTATAATATATATATATATATATATATATATTTAACTGAACAAATAGCTTTTTCTTTAAATAATATTATATATTATAATTAATATTTAAAATTAAATTATATATTTTATATACTTTTATTTATTTTCATTTTATATTAAAATAATATTATAATTATAAATAAGATTTTCTTTAAATCTACCTTACAAAATAAGATAAATCTACTATAGGAGCCCTTTTACATTCCTATAAGTTTACACATAACAAGAGCCCAAATTTAATTACTATTTATTTTTATAATTTCTTTTTATTATAGTCAACCCTCAAATAAAAACAATGCATGAAAATATGTAAATTGCACTAATTTTTAAATTAACTTCTAAATTATACAATTTGTTGCTGAAACATAGTAATTTACACTGTTGCTTGTTTCATAACATATTTATTTAAATATACATTACATGATTAAGACATCACTTACAGGTGAAGTAAAATATAAGTATGTAGCCTAGTTTAATATTTAGTGAATTTCATTTCTTTAGCTGTGGACTTGCCTAAGGTAAATGAAATGCTACTTGGCATTTTGTTTACAAGCTTTTAATTGCATCTATCCTCGAGTGAAACATTGATTACAAGAGTCATGAGACTTCATGTTTATCTCACGTTAAATAAAGCGTTTATACAGCTACATCGCGCCACATTAAAGTGTGCCAAAGCAGCATGTATTATCAAAATTTCCTGAAAAAATCTGAATGATTTTACCGAAAGACCCATGCTGAAAATATTTAGCATGAATATGTGTAACGTTACACCTCTAAATTGCAATGTAAATGCATGTAAAGCCAGATTATTGAGTGTCTTAAACTAAAATGCTGCACATTTCTTAATGCTTGGCGTCTCACCGCAGGTATTTTCATGCTAGAACAAGCTCCGATTGCTTATTCTGACATGCACATCCACTTTCTCCTGTTTACAGGAGATTGATCTGAAAGACAACAACCTGAAGACCATCGAGGAGATCATCAGCTTCCAGCACCTTCACAGACTGGTGTGCCTCAAGCTCTGGTACAACCAGATCGCCTACATCCCCATCCAGATCGGCACCCTCACCAACCTGGAGCGCCTCTATCTGAACCGCAACAAGATCGAGAAGATTCCTGCCCAGCTCTTCTTCTGCAGGAAGCTGCGGTACCTGGACCTCAGCCACAACAACCTGACCAGCATCCCCGCGGACATCGGCTTCCTCCAGAACCTGCAGTACTTTGCGGTGACGGCCAACAGAGTGAGTTGAGCTTTAGTGTGCAGACTTGTACATACACGTCACCTTCCTGTGAGATTCCCTCAGATGATGATCTGAGTCTGAGGTTATCTTTCCTGTAAACTGCAGATAGATGATGTACAGTAAGTGTCACATTTCCAGGTATTATTATTCCTAATAAGCAAGTTGAATTGAATGCGTACTATCATTTAAACATTTAGAGACTGTTAGATTTAATAATAATAAAACAACAATAATAATAATAAATTAAATTGTATATATGTATGTATATGTGTTTATATAGTGTGTGTGTGTGTGTATATATACATACAAAAAAGTGTGTGTGTGTGTATATGTGTATGTATACGTGTTTCATAATCTTTTATGTAGTAACTTGCTCACCGGGCTAAATCTAAGCTGTGCAGACATGGATTAACGTCATTCATGAGCAAAATAGGCTTTTAGTCATAGTGTTTGCTTACTGTAACGCTACCTTTCTAACATCACTGCAACACAGCCATGTAATACCAATTAACACTAATTAAATTCCAATTACTGCAATCATAGCAAATATTTTTGAGATATGTCATGTAAAACAGCCTGTCTGTGGTGTTTCAGGACAGCGGAATCAGAAAGGCGTCTCCAGTTGTGCTTTCGGAAATCCTGTTTGCTGCATTAAAGGCTGATTTCTCAGCAGCTCCGCTCTTTCCACACCCTCCAATCACGTCTTACGCATACCTATCCGTCAGACGCCCATCAGAGCTCTCTCTGGGGCGTAAGCGGCATTAGACGGCGCCGTTGTGTTGTTCGATCCGGATTCTTTGGATGCGAGTCAACAGGGAACACACAGACATAAAGTCCAGGAACAAACCCGTGTCTCTCATGTGTTTTGAGTTTGACTTGTGCTTGTTTTTAGTAACGGGCGTGTTGGAGAGCGTGTGTGGCATGTTTCTGAAAATAGCGGCTTTATGGGACCTCCTGTCGAGGAGTGTGTGCACTTGCACACACACACACACAACCTTCCCGGTTCTTTCATTAGCTCGTTGTTATCTAAATGAGTTGTGTAATTACTGTTTTTTGTTGAGAATCAAGGCGGATGGTAACTAGATGCACATGTTTGCTTTTTTTACAGAGAGACTGTGTGTGTGTGTGTGTGTGTGTGTGTGTGGGCCAAAATTAGCAGCTTACTCTGGAGATAATTGGTTTTCCTGTGTATAATATGTTTCCTGGGTCTCCGCCCTGCCAAGAGAGTGGCTTTAAATGGGGCACATCGTTTATTACGGATAGATCATATTACACGGCTCTCTGAAATACTTGATACTTATTGGTCAGTCGTGGCATTCTGCAGTCAAATATTGTCGCATAATGGCGGTTAAACTGGATGACAGATCATTGTGCCACACAAGCTATTGCCTGCATGACTCTGGTGGTTTTGGGGTTTTTCATATCAATCTGTTGGTCATTATTGCATATTAAACCCTGAACAAGACATCTGATCACCTGATTGTACATTACTGTTACATACTGCACAGAAATCAGATTGAATGACTAGAAATCAGATGAACACTTATTTTACATTTAAGTCAAGTCACTTTTATTTATATAGCACTTTTAACAATGCAGATTGTAGCAAAGCACTGAATTTACTCCGTTAACAAACACTTCATTAGCTACTGAAGTGAAACCAAAATTGTAATATGACTAAGTAAAGGCTGCCATTTTTAATTGTTTTATATTTTTTATATTTTAAGTTACTGCTAAGAAATAATGATTATTATTATTATTATTATTATTATTATTATTATTATATTTGTTTTGTTGTTATTATATTCACATTGAAACACCTTTTCTTTACTTCAAATACAATAAACATCAACTGAAAAAAATACATTTAAAACATAAACAAATTTTATTTCAGCTAAAAATAAAGAACTGATAAATAACTGTATATAGACATTTTACATACATATAAAAACGTCTGCTAAAACAGCACTGCTACAAATACAACAATCCATAATTTAAGTTTTAAATGCAGTTTTTATAATCTACATATTTTACAGTAAACTACATATTCATAAACATGTACAATGAAATGTTTATATTATTTCCTGTCAATACATAACCTATTACAGGCTACATTTTATAAAGTAAAAAAAAAAAACAAAAACAAATATATATATATATATATATATTTATATCTCCAAAATAAATGTTTTTTAATGAATGAAATGAAAACCAAAGACCTGTGCATTATACATAGTAAAGGGAATATTTAGATTAATGTTTATATTTATTTATTTATTTATTGTGATTTTAAATAAAGTTACATGCAACGTTTTTCTCTCTCATTCGATTACATTTCACACAAATGAAAGAGACTCATAAGTGCAGTGCTTGTGTGTGAACCATGTTTTTCTCCGTTTCAGATCGAGACGCTGCCACCAGAGTTGTTCCAGTGTAAGAAGCTGCGGACGCTGAATCTGGGAAATAACTGCCTTACGGTGCTGCCGTCACGTTTCGGAGAGTTAACCAGCCTCATACAGCTGGAGCTCCGAGGAAACCGACTGGAGGGATTACCGGTGGAGCTCTCCGAGTGTTGCCTTCTCAAGCGCTCCGGGCTGATCGTAGAAGAGGACCTCTTCAACACCCTGCCGCCGGAGGTCAAGGAGCAGCTGTGGAGAGCCGATAAAGAACAAGCTTGAGCGAGACGGAGGCATAGCACCACCCAAAAATGAACATTTCCTGACAATGTTCTCACCCTCAGGCCATCCAAGTTTTCATGAAAATGTAGCATTGCATTAATCGCACAATAATGGATGCTCTGCAGTGAATGGGTGCCGTCAGAATGAGAGTCCAAACAGCTGATAAAAACATCACAGTACTACAGTCCAGCAGTTAACTTGATACGTCTTGCTTGTAAACAGTGCTTGATTTGTGCACATTTCTCTTCTAATTCAGCCGAGATGCAGTATTATGGACTCATATACTCATATATATTCTGACGGCACCCATTCACTTCAGAGCATCCGTTGCTGAGCAACGCTACGTTTCTCCAAATCTGATGATGAAACCAACTCGTCTACATCTTTGATATGCTGACGGTGAGAAATCTTTCGGCCAGTTTTCATTTTTGGGTAATTAAGCGGTCGTTCTGCTTTCAAATTTTTTTTTTTTTTTAAATCATTTTAAATTTTTTCTATTTGGGGCGATAACGTTTCTTTTCCATTTGAAGGGAAGGTGTGGACAGCACAGTGCCATCTGGGCTTAGAAACACACACTGATACACTCGCTCAAACACTTTCTCATACACAAACACACTTTTTGCAAGGTCAAGTCATTTGTGTACTGCCCCCTACAGGCACGGAAGGGCATGCATATAAACGACCACTACATGGTGAACATGTGGGTGCGAGTGCCTGTGTTAAAACAGTGGCGTTATGGGAACGAATAGATATAACAAGCAATATGTGGTTTGTGCATTATGTACTTAGCGGCTGCATCCAATCAGGGAAGAGTCGACTGTTTATGAATGTGCCAGCTAAGTTATCGAATATATGTAAAATGTACAGTTTAGAGCCAATACCCACAGAATGCCAAAAAGGTCATATACAAAATCTGCTACTTATATATGCTTTTAAAGACTATGAATATGTTGCCACAAATGTTCTGTACACAAAGATATAGAAGCTACGAACACTCGAAAAAACACTTTTGGACAGACTCTCATTTGGATCAGGTGACCTGCACGTCGCATCCCATTGGTTGACTTCTCAAAGGGTGTGATGACGTCACAATGACCCTCGTCGTAGCAACGTTCCCACACTATCATGGCCTTAACTCTTTCTGAGCTGTATGCTGGAGCTCAACTCAAAGATAAAATGTACATTTTGCGTTTATAAGTTTTATAATTTTACAAAAAAATAAGAGAAAGAACAAAAAGAGAGCACGGACTCATGCAAACTGTTCATGTGTTTGCGAGGAAAACAATCCTATGCTTTAATGTATCTTTTTTTTTATATGTATGTGTTCGTATGATTTTTATTTGAACTTTTCTTTTCGTTCGGAAGATTGCCTAATGTACACAGTATGGCTTTAAACAAAACCAAGTAAAGACTTCTGATGAACATTCACGTCTTTTCATGTGTTTCACAGAAATGGGTCGTTGTTTTTAAGCATTTGCTATGGTTGCTTTTGCATAACACAAGGTTCATTCAGAAATGATCAGGCTATTTCATTCAAATACAAATGTAGGCATGTGGTCCGAAAACGATAAAAAGAAGCCTTCGGTCTTTAATTTTTAGGCCAAAATATTCATAACACTTCCATATCCTGTCGTTTCTCACTTCAGAGTCCACTCACATCTTTGTTTAGAGCTGTTTTGGACTGTTTTCACTCACAACCAGTGCTTGGTCATTTCATATCTCTCTCCTGATTCAGGAGAAAGCAGTATTATGGACTTCTAATTTACCCAGAAGCAATATTTTAAAGTGCATTCTGGGTACAGCTTTTGCTTCACATGTTGATCTGGACTGGTGTGGATATGTTTTTATCAGCTGTTTGGACTCTCATTCTGATGGCACCCATTCGCTGCAGAGCATCCATTGCTTGGACACTGATAGAATGCTACATTTCTCCAAATCTGATGAAGAAACAAACTCTTCCAGAGGGTGAGTAGATCAGCAGGACCATTACTTAAAGTATAATGGTGACTGGGTGTTGTGCAAACTGTCAGATATTCTGATCAAGCACTCACTTTTTACAGTAGCTTTATTAATGTAAATAGCGTTATGCACTAACTCATATCAAATTATGTCCAAAACCTTTTTCATAGCCTCAGCTGGAATTGTTTTCTGAAAAAGACCCGTAGATATTGACCCATAAGTTCTTGAATACCTCACCTCTTAACACGCACCTTGTGTCAGTGAACACTGGGCCTTTCTTTCTGCTTTCTAAAAGCAAGCAGAGGTGAGTAGAAGCATCAGCCACATAAAGGCTCCCATTCACTCTTTCTCTCTCTCTGTTAGTGAAGTCATGGTCACTTTCAACCAAATGGCAGCCAATTAAACCAAATTACAAACTCTCTTGAGTTAGTATGCACTTCAAACTTCTTCAAATAGTGTATGAAAGCTAGTCTGAATGGCAAACTTGCAATGACAATAAGGTGTTAATGAAACTTTAATCACAAAGCGTTAATGCAATACACGGTCTCCTCATTCAGAATTCTGTTCATTTGTCTCAAATCTAGGCTAGAAGAAAAATGTTTAGTATTCGTCATATATGAGGGGTAGGAAATGTTAATGTATGGCTATCTAAAGCTGAATTATGTTTGTTAACTGACTACAACACTGAGACTACTAGGTTATCAGCTCTGTTAAAATTTCGCTTTCGATACGAAAACAAAAGTCAGGGTTGCCAGGTTTTCGCAGCAAAATCCACCCAATTGATACTCAAACAAGGGGAATACCCTGGTAAACACATTTCGAGGGGTAAAATAAAAAATTTCGGTGGGGATACCCTAGTAAAGGTCGCATTCCAGAGGCTAAATATCCTATTGATGTAGAGTAATAAACACGCGGGAATGGTGTTAAAGTTGGTGTTAAAACGCCGGACTTGGCAACATGTTAAGAGCGCTGAGAAGAACATGTAGAAGCAGTCTGTGTGACGCAGGCGCCCTCTCCAGGGAAAGAGACATCATTGCATCATACAAAAAGCACTACGTTTGTATAAATGTAGGCCATGCACAATTTTCTCTCATTCTGAAAAACTACTTATTAATCAAAAATCTTAAAGTTGAACATAAGAATGGGATCTGTGCGACTTGGTGATTATAAATGTTGTTGCACTGAACTGTATGAACTTTCCTTCAAAATGTACAGTGGTGAGATAATGGCAGATTTGGTGAATATTACTTTGAAATCAAACATGCATGCATTTAAAGATCACCGCAAAATGAAACTGGCAAACCTCTGTGGTTTTTAGAAGACATTTTATTTAAAAAAACGTGACTTATTTTCTATCGATTCACAGTTTTACAATTGACCCATACAATTCATTGTCAATCAGTTTGAGAGGTATTGCATAGTAACGTTATTAACAATAATAGCTGCCAGAAAAAGCTACATAAATGTAAGTGCTTTTAAAATATTACTTGTATTCGGTGAATCTTTGGTTTTAGTGTGTTCTAAAAGGTTTATGCACAATTTAATGTCTTTTAAGAAAATGCACAGAATGTATTTCCCAGAAAGGCAACTTTTTATGTAACTTTACAGTATTTTTCTAATGAAAAAAAAAAAATTGAAATCAAAGTCAAATCAATCTGTTTTGTGAAGGCTCTTAAACATCATGTCTTAATAACATGCAATCTTGCACGTAATACTCTGTCAAATAAACACAGTTTTCCATCCTCCACAGGACAGAGGGTGACCTATGTTCACTCTTTACCTGGAATGAAGTTAACTGTAGGCACGTGTTTACCTTTTAGGTTCACCTAACCCCCTCAGTGACTGACGTTATAACTCCACATTTGACTTTCTTGCAGTGTAATGAAAGAGTTACTGTTCAAAATCCAATTATTGCATCACCATGGTTACACTTTAATCGTATTTGACATGACTCAACCACGTGGTTGCTTAGAGAGAGAGAGAGATTTGAATGGAACAGACTTCATTTTAGCCTTCTTCTTAGACTGTCTTCACCAGCATGGATGTTTTGACGGATCGAAACGTGCAAAAGGTAAAAACTGCATCTAAATTGAAAATAGCAAGTCTTCAATACGACAGCTGTGGTGTAGTTTTGCGAGTACAGTGCTTTTAGATGTCTTGCTTCTGTAATAATACTTATTTTCATAGTTCAGCGCCTCGTGCACGCGTGCAAAAGATGCACAAATTTAAAATATATGTGAATTGGAATAAGTTTTATCCTAATTCGAAGTGTGTTGCGTAACACGCTAAACGGGACAAACTGCTAGAATGGAATGTGGAATGAAATAAGGGGCGTGAAAGTGGGCGGGGCCTGCAGACAAGACTTTAAAGTAATATTTTCATATTTTAACTGTTCAGTGTGTGTTTTTTAATTACTCTATTATTAGCATTAGTAGTACTGCAGTAGCATTGTACAGTTTATTTATTAATATGATTATCAATGTCAACATTAGGCTAGCGCTGTTGATGGTCGACCAATCACAGTCTTTTTTAATTATATACATGTACGTTATTTTACAATTTGTAACAATTAATGAAACGAATTTAAAAATCGTATACAGTATCAAATTAACATTTTATAAACGCGCAAACCTGTCCCTAAAAAAAACATGCAGTGTGTTTTGTAGTTTTTTTTAAAAATCGTGTGACGGTAAAACAACAGCAAGACAGAAGTGAGTGGATTTGTATTTTGCTCGATTTAAAAAAAAAAAAAAATAGGAATAGTAATTCAATTGGATTTTTCTCCCTAATACACATTAAGTTTGAGCTGAGATTGCGTTTTCAAACTGCTGGGTGTTTCTCAATGCAATCAAAATGATCCCCCTAACCTAACCCTACCCCTAAACTCTCACTATGACGTCAGCCAATCAGGCAACATGGTGTAAAAACACCCCAGTGTGGGTACTTGGTTTTAGTTGGTAATAAGCTGGTCCTGTACTGGTTATGGTGGAACGGTGGTTGTGTTCGTCCTACTAAGCAACCTCCTCACCAGGACCAGCTTAAACCAGCTCAAACCAGCTGTTCTGCTATAAAACACACCTAACCAGCAAATGCAGGGTTTTCTACTTCAAGAAACAATGTTGATTTGAGTATGTGCAGTGAATAGGTTTGTGATGTGTATTAATCGTGCAGTTTCGGGACGAGGGCTATCTGGTGCTGGACGGCCTTCTGTCCCCGGAGGAGTGTGACGCTTTACGGGACCGTATGAGTGAGATCATTGAGCGGATGGACGTTCCTGAACACTGCAGGATACAGTTCTCCACCGACCACGACGAGCAGCTTAAAACACAGGTAAACTGATGCAGATGAATACCCAGAATGCACCATCACCAAGCAATTACAGTAGTGCTATAATGAACGCTCTTCTATGCTTTACTTTCCACATGCAACCAAATGTTTCTGGTTAAAGATGCAGGTAAATGTACCTGGGTTAGTTGCAAAACCTGTCATAACTGGAAAAATGTTTGTGCATTCAGAAACAATCAATTTGTGATCATATTTGGTGTTTATCCAGGGAAATGCAGACTATTTCATCACCAGTGGAGACAAGATCCGTTTCTTCTTTGAGAAAGGAGTGTTTGATGATAAAGGTTTGCTTTGTTTTTCATGTCGAGATATAGAAAGAGACAAATTCATCTCATAATGAGACATTACATTTGTTTTTAGGAGAGTTCACTGTGCCGAAAGAACAATCTTTGAATAAAATCGGACATGGTGGGTAGTAGCGAAAATAGCATTTCATACAATTCAGTCATGTTTAAACATAACCTGCTATTTAGCAGTCATTATACATCATTCTTTGCTCTTAAATATGTGTGTGTTATTTTTCCCACAGCTCTCCACGCTTATGAGCCGCTGTTTAAAGCAGTCACCCACTCACCCAAAGTTCAAGTAATGTTCAAACCTCCATGTAAACAGTACAGTCATGTCAAACCCTCTTTTAATTTAATCTGAAGATTTATGAGAACGCTCTTGGGAGACCTCTTTAAAACCAGACAACTAAAACTAAAACTATTACAAATAATTTCAGTATTTGAAAAAAGAAAAGAAAACAGAAATAAAATAAATATTAGATTTTATTTTTTTAATAAAAAATTCATGAAAATAAGTTTGAGTACTATATAACTAAAATAAAAATTAATTAATTACTATTTAGAAATGTAAAATATATATATATATATATATATATATATATATATATATATTTAAAATATATATATATATATATATATATATATATATATATATATATATATATGACAAAAGCACCTTACAAAATTACTTAATATTTGAATTAAATGTAAACCAAAAATAAAA
>JAUCMS010000023.1:804473-815364 GCA_032357445.1 Enteromius radiatus
TATATATATATATATAAATTAATCGCATCCAAAATAAAAGTTTTTGTTAATATATATGTGTGAGTAGTACTGTGTATTGTTAATTAGGTATATATAAAAACAGACATACAGCATATATTTTAATATATTTACATGTATATATCTATAGATATAAATTGTATCATATATAAATATATTTAATATTTAAACTGAACATATTTCATATATATAATACACACAGTACACAATCAAACAAAAATTATTCCATATATATATTTTAAAAATATATATTTTATATTATATTATATTTTAAACTGTAAATTATTTAGCATTACTTTTTTTTTACATAAAAAAAAAATCTTTCTTTACAAAGACAATAAAAAAACGTATACTAAAAATATAACACACAACAGAAATTGCAGAAAATTTTATATTAAGTTTGATTTAACTTAATTTCATATATTTTATATTTAATTTTCAACAAAGTCTCTTCTGTTCACCAAGGTTGCATTTATTTGATAAAAATGTAGCAAAAACAATAAAATTGTGAAATAATGTTCCAATTTAAAATCAGTTTCTGCTGTAGCAAAATGTCATTTATTCCTGTGATCAAAGCTGTATTTTCAGCATCATTCCTCCAGTCTTCAGTGTCACACGATCCTTCAGAAATCATTCTAATATACTGATCTACTGCTCAATAAACATTTATGATTATTATTAGTGTTGAAAACAGCTGTGCTGCTTATTTTTGTGGAAAATGTAATTCATGTTTTTCAGGACAAAAAACATTAAACACAGATTAGATCAGCGCATCCTCTCTGAAGTAATCATTTCTCGTAGGTGGAGTGGTTCTGATTCACGGTGAAGTGGTCCACCGCAGCGCTGCAAACACATCCGACGCCTCGCGCCACGTTTACACCTTTCACATTATGGAGTCTCAAAACACCGTTTGGAGTCCTGAGAACTGGTACGAGCAGTGCATGCTGGGTAATGCGTGAGGAAGCTTTGTAGAAAGCCTAGTTTGTAAAGTATATCTGTTTTTGTTTCTCAGGCTACAACCGACAGAAGAGCTGCCCTTTCCATCCCTCTACACCTGAACATCAAAACAGAGCTGATAACACCAGAGATGCTGCAGACATCAGGACAGTCACATGACTATAATGAGCCTTTTAACATCCTGTAAACGGACCAAAAAATGTGAATCATCTGTATGTTTTATCTACAACCACAACAGTGTTAATAAACGGCTAGTTTTTGTTAAACAGAGAGTGTTTGCTATTTATAATCTGAATTTTAAAAAGCAAGAAACATTTAATTTCGTTAGAAATTCACTTTATTTCCTTTTAACGCAGCATTCTCCGAGTACCCAACAAAATCAATACCATATAGAAAAGGTATGAATGTTTGATAATAAGTATAATCTGGATTATAAAACTGAAACTGCTCATGTTAACCAATCACTGACAGGAAAATCTGAAGAATCATATTTATACAAAGACAGCAACAAAAATAAACATGATTTTAAACATAAAAAAAGTTCCAACAAGATTTTTTTCCACAATAGTCTGAAAGTTACGTCTATTATTGTTTCATGCTGAGCCACTTTTGTTGTAAAAACAGGTCTTTGAGTCAAAGTAAAAGCAATTATTTAAACAAAAAGTGTTTCTAAACACACAAACCATTAAAAATGATGATTTACAAAATAAACATCAACAATCTTCAGTCATATCCTAATGTCAAAATATGGACCATAAAGAGAAACATTTTATTACAACTGCCAGGTAGTAGTTTAAAAGCCAGTTTACACTTAAGCAAGAGTGTCATGCAAATGTCCCAGAATGCACTTCAGACCCAACAGGTGATTGATGCTTCAACCACAGTTCCCATGGCAACCGTCAATGTAACACACTCAACACAAAACACTGAGAGCAACAAAAAAGCCCTCAGTCAAATATCATGAATAAATTAAAGTTCAAACATACATAATTTACGAAATGTCCGAATTACGCAATCTTTCTCAGAGTAAAGACAACAGCTGAGTTGCATACATGCGTTTACAGGAGAGTGATCTGTACATTAATATCTACATACAGACCCATGCAAACAAACCACTGATAGCATTGAGAATACAAAACACTTTTTAAGGCGACAAGCTATGCTACCAGTCCTTCGTATTGCATTGGACATAAAGGCAGGTCCTATTCATAGCATTAAAATTATATTGGAGTATTTTTGTCGTGTAATAGAAAAACAATAGTGTTCTTCGATGGCTCAAGTGATGCATATATGCGGTTATAAAGGACTGAAAAGATCAATTATATTGTTAGAAAATGGGTAAATCTGATAAAACATGCAAAGGTCGTATTTCACTTCAAAAATCAAATGTTTTGCAGAAATAAAATCCTATTTCTTTGCACATTTCCACAACTTTATAATGTAAAAAAACTAAATCTAATTATTGCAATGCAATTTTTTTACGTTGAATTAAATATTATAAATATATTAAAATAACCAAGTATATATACATAATAGTAGTTTATGTTAACCCATAAAATATACAGACAAATAAGAATGTAAACACACACATAAATAGATATTTGTATAGGATTAAGATGAAAAAAGGTAAAAGTTCAGGCAGACTTAGATTTTTGCATGTATATATGTATGTATATTTATTTATTTAGCATTACAGTATTACTTTTTTTTACATTTTAAAATTGTAGAAATGTGCTTCCCAAAAAAACCCTAAAAATTATATATATATAAACAATAAAATAAAATAAAGGCAGGCATGTTTTCATGAGTTTCATCTAAATTAAATGTAAAAAGGTGTTGGTGTTTGCATCCAAGAAGTGTGTTTTTGTGTGTTAATCAGCGAGTGCAGGCATTGTTAAAGGGCGTAACATTTTCCATTTCTTTCTTTAATAATGTGCAACTCAATGCCTGTCATTTATACTGGAGTGACAGACGCAGGATTTGAGCGAATGAAATATTAACAGCGTCTCAAGACATCAGAGCTTTCTGAGAGGACACAAAAAATAAATGCTATAAACAGCATAATTATCACATGTACAGCTTGAAAGGTACAGTTAGTTCACCCAAAAATGAAAATTATGTCATTTGCTCACCCTCTGGCTGCTGCAAACCTGTACGAGTTTCTTTCTTCTGTGGAACTCAGAGATATTATGAAGAATGTTTTTAACCAAACTTGTTTTGGCTCACTTTGACTTCCATTAGCAAGGGAAAAAAATATTATGGAAGTCAACGGGACTCGAAGGAATTTGGTTGCCAACATTCTTCAAATTCTGTGTTTGACAGAAGAAAGAACTGCATACGTGTTTGGAACGACATATTATTTTTTGAGCGTACTATCCCTTTAAAGCTGCCAACAGTGGCACCAAACTGCAAGCTGTCATGAGCGACTCAAACAAGCACATTGCGATAGTTTCTAGTTCATTTTCACCTTTTTTGTGCCTTTTTGTACGTCGATTACAATATCAAGTAGTTTTCTAGTACTCTAATACTATAATTCTTGGATAATTTTCAGTGCCTTTCTATTCACTGTATGAGGGTCATCAACACTAATGATGTTTCGTTATTGCATTTCGCTTCCAAACTCACAATACTAGGGCTGTCATGTATGAATTTAATGCTGTTGATATCTGTGCATTGGCATAATGGTCTGATCTCATAGCAGCAGGAGGATGTAAAGGTACAAAGGTAGCAGCAGGTTGTCTATCTGCGACGTGTACGCCTCCAGCATGGCCACCATTGTGATCGAACCCACGACCCACGAGTAGCTGGCGTTCAGGTTTATGCTGCTGTCGGCGATGAGGAAAACCACCACGGCGATGATCTGAGCGAATACGGAAGTGGCTGTGCCCTCGAAGGTCTTCTTGGTGCCGGGCCAGCGGATTTCTCCAACCGTGCTGCCGAAAACAGACGCTACTGTATCGCCCACTCCCACTGCCAGCACACCGGCGTAGGGCACCAGGCCACCGGCGCCCCCTAGGCCTCCGTTAGGAGTGCAGGACGCGGGGGTAAGCCAGACTGGAAGGGCGACGCCGAGGAGAAGGTAGATGTGGGTGAGAATGAGCGGTCCTGAGTCTCTCTCATCCAGGAATAAAGTAAGAAGGCGCCGCAATGGCGCCCCTAGTGGCCGGATGCGGAAATATCGGATGAATTCGAGGAACAAAAACGCAGAGAGGCATCCGACTGCAGCTAGATGTAGCAGAGGACGATCCAGTGCAAGTCCAGGAGCAAAGGTTAATACGGTGAGGAGGTGGAAGTACTTTCGCACAGTTGTGGATGCTTGGTGCTTCTTGCTTCCGGCCAAGCGATGACTGTTTTGATGCATCACAACGGCCACCGCTAGAAGCGACAAAGCAGCCCAGAACCCGATCAGCCAAAGGCGAGTGTTGGTTTCGGTGATGAAATGCATCAGCCAGGTGATGGGGTGATGCTGCGTGAGCAAGGAGAGCCAAGGAACCAACAGGCCCAATCCCAAAACGGCCGTCATGGTGTGGAAGAAGAGCGACGCCGACCAGGTTTCCGATTCCATGAATACGAAGAGCACGGCGAAGAAGATTCCCAGCAAAACTAAACCCAACACTGCGACCGGGAGGAAATACGGTAGTGGGTCTGAGTTTGCGTTCCCGGTTGAGGCCAGAGAGCGTTTGATGAGTTGGTTGATGATGAAGCTGATCCCGCCGAGGATGAGGAGGGCCTCGCCGGGAGTGAAGCAGCGTGGGAGGAGGTACAAGAGAATTAAGCTCAGATACACAAAAATAAGCAACACCTCCAAGACTTCGATCACCTCTGAGACTGTTAGTGTTTGCTTGACTGTGTAGAGAATGGCACTGCCTGCGATACCAGCTATAACGCAGGTGTTTGTGGGCACCGGGCGAGTGATTCCCAACGCGATCAGCGATAGGAAGAGCGCTAACATCATACCGATCACTGTTATGACCATTGCGAATCGCTCCATGTAGACGTTCCCCACTGCGATGCAGCGCCCCCTCAAAGCCAGCCCCAGCAGCGGAAGCACCATGCTGGCCGGTAACACGCCGCTGTTGGATGACGGCCGGAACTGGAAGACGGCAGCGCCGGACCGAATAAGTCGATCCCATTTGTGCTGCACGTAAAAAGCCTGGACGGCCAGAGCGATGCAGCACCAGGAGAGCTGGTTCCACACGGCACAGTGAACAGAGATGACCATGGAGAAGACCACGGCGGATTCAACCAGCACTGGATCCAGCTGCATGACGGCGGAGTGTATGTGTGACAAAGGTTTCCAGGAATTTGAGACTTTGAATATGGCAGTCTGTCAGAGAGTCTCTGGTGAATACACCAACATTGTCCACTTTTCTCTCTCCTGCACACAAAATGTACACACCAGAAACATCATTAGACAAACCACAACGCTTAAATAATAAAAACAACAATTTTAAAAATAAAATGCCTTCTCTTACTGCAACAAATTTAATTTAATGCTTTATTTTTAATTTATATTTTCTCAATTTCTTCGTATTTTCTCCTATTTTTAGCATTTCCTCCACACAAAAACACATAATAAACTAAAATAAACAATATATAATAGTATAATCATTTGATATTCTCCAGAGAAAAACACATAATAAATTAAAATAAACCAACTCTAATAATAACTCTAATAAAAACGGCAACGAATTTCATTTAATGCCTTATTTTTAATTTATATTTTCTCAATTTATTTGTATTTCCTCCACACAAAAACACATAATAAACTAAAATAAACAATATATAATAGTATAATCATTTGATATTCTTCAGAGAAAAACACATAATAAACTAAAATAAACAAAGAAAATTAATCAATTTGTATATGTCCTATAGCAATATCATTCTTTTTTGGTAAATATACCATGGTAATTTAAGAATATTATTTCAAGTAACCAGTTTATTGTACCAGTAACTAGTATTAGTTGTTAAATGTCAAAACACTATGGTGTTATCATCTGATATTAAACTATTCTATTGTACTGCAGCCTTAGCTCTTTTTTTCTTTTTTTCTTTTTCTTTTGATAGTAAATATTCTTAAAAAAAAAAAAAGAAATTTATTTACTCAATGTTGTGTGATATTCAATGTGATTCCACCTTCAGACAGGCTGTGGCTTAAAACCTACTGAGGCAGCATTTTTTGGGCATTCCTATAAATACTAGATAGGGAGCTAACTAGGTTTTGAGACACATCCGCACAGTCCAGAGCTTCTATTCTCTCCCTGTGAAACTAAAGAAGGATGTCAAATTTCTCAATGGCGCTTGAACTCTACACACCGTGAACTTTAGCACCGTTGAACGCTCAACACCTGCATTTTCTAAACATGGTAAATAATGAAAAGACAGTGTCACTTTGTCAGCGAAAGTAAAATGATACGCTTTTAATGGCTGGATGCTCTGGCATTACAGTAATTAATAATATATATGAATAATAGAGAAAACCTGGCCTGTGTCACTATACTTTAATATATTATATTAGTGTTTGAAATATTAGGGTTTTATAAGCACCTAGAAATGCTGTATCAAAAACATAAATATGTACATAATATACATATTTTATAAGTACTCTGAAAATAGCATATTAGAGCATTTTTAACAACCTTATTCGATACAATTTCAGGGTAAGAATAAAATCTATTAATATTACTTATTTGAATACAAATTACATTTGTGTAAATAACGACACATTTATTATTAGATATAAAATATTACAAAAGGAAAGGACTGTTTGACAGCCTTTTATTGCACACAAGCACATTAGCTTATTATTACATTGATAGTATGCAATTGCATAAATGTTATATGTATATTTGAAGGAATTGTGAGTCTTAGTATTAAATTATAATACAAATCCAAACGCAACGTTGATGTTTTATGTTATTTTATAGGGTTTTGTTACTGATAGAGAGGGCTATTTAGCAGAAATGACAGCTCATTCACTGCAACACCAGCTGTTCATTAAAACACGCTGCACAGTAAATAAACGCAGAAATATAAAATTACACCAAATAACGGTTCATCTTACCCTTTTGCCCTGCGATCAAACGCTTGGTTCTCGAACAAAAGAATATTCCCAATGTTTTGCTGTGACTCGTGCTTTGTGCGATCAGCTGCTCACTGACTGACGGTGGGAGCGGCCATGTAGGACAACCGGGTCACGTGGTGTCAGGATAATCACGTGGCTAATGTCAAAACAAAAATATTTTAGTTAAGAGTTTCTTTAATTCAAGCTTTTAAATATTGCGAATTTACACGTAAAAATATTTTAAAATAAGTATTTATATGTATATAATAATATATATGTATTATTGGATTTTATTAAGTCACGTGATAGAAGAGCGCTAGTTTGTGTTAGTCACGTGATCCGGGTGAAGATGGCGGACTCGGAGATGTGTGTCAGGTAAAATGGAAGAAAGCAAAACTTACCAAGGTTGTTCACAAAGAGATACAACGAACTTTGCAGTTGGATAATGTGTGGATTTTTTGTACCTCGTATGTAGCTATAATGTGAGTGGGTGATATGTCTTAGACGTGCTGTTTATTTGAAATGTAACGGCCGCACGAGTCGGTCGCGTGTGCTGGCTGACAGACCCGCGCGACTGAAATTCAAATAATAATTTGCACAGTTTATAGCAGCTTTTAAACAACCGCCAACTTCTTAAACACTACGCGAAACAAAAACATTAACCTTGGTTAATTGTGCAAATCTTCTTTTTGTTTTGACTGTCTTGGTGAGAATGAATTATTAGAGTTTGAAGTGATGAATGAGTTTCATTGTTTGTGTATGTATGCATCTCATTATACATCTATACAGTTTATAAATACGTAAAATTAAAATACGTAATTGAGCTGTCCCGAGTTAATGATTGTTCTAAAACTTGTTTTTTAGTTGAAAATGAATGGTTAATTTCATGAATATGATTTGATGTTTAAATAAAAAATAAAAGGCAGAAAAAAGTTATATGCAAACCTTTTTTATTTATTTAGGAGCAGTCGAGAGTTATGGACTATCTTGCTGGGCAGATCTGCACTTCGAGAACCGGTTAGTACTTTCTGATTCATTTAATAACATAACTACACAGATTTAATTGAGCAGCTGTGTATTTACAAAATTGGTTCATTTGAGATAATTCTATGAAGAAACACTATGAATAAGTCTGTTTTGTTTTTAAACCGTACTGATGTGATGACCTTTGACAAAGGTATGCTTTTGCAGTGTATCTCAGTGAGTTCCTGTCTCCATCATTTGTGATCGGTCATTTTCTTGTGTGATCCTGCAGGCCCAAATCGAGGCTGAATTGGATCGCAACTGGGAGAGACTGCTGCAGGGCCTGTCCTTCTACAAACCACCCAGGTAACATAACATTAAAAATGTTCAAACATGTAAGATGTAAAAATAACTTGAACACAAGTACATGTAATGAGCATGAAAATAAATATACAAATTGGATTGCAAATTTTAGTTTTACATAAACTACAATTAAAACTATGAATTCAAAATTAATTGTATATGTGATATGTAAATACACCTCACAAAATGTGTCTTTGCTGTTGTTGAATATGTAGTAAGTGATAATGTTATGTGCAGCACATCGGCTGCAGACAAGGTAAAAGCAGATAAAGACACACCACAAGCTCTCAAAGACTTCGGACTCAGGATCAGCAAACTGCTGGTGAGTGCACATTGGATGCATTTTAAAACCTAGTGAGCTGCTTACTTTAACCACAACCTAAAGTGCAGCAATTGATTTTGTTTATCATATGAATGTTTTCACCCGAAAATGCTTGAAGATGATGTCTGTCTAGGTTTTTGAAAACATTGCACTCTCTATAATTTGATTTATATTTACTGGCTAAGTAAGAGTAAGTGGATTGAGTCTCCAGGAGTGGACAAATATATATGTGTGTGTGTGTTATGTCAGGGTTTGGATGAACAGCAAAGTGTGCAGATTCTTCAGTGTTACCTTCAGGAGGACTACAGGGGCACACGAAACACACTCAAGGTGAGCTCGTACAGCTGAGGCGTGCACAAAATTGACAAAAGCCAGGTTGTGTGAGTACATAAATAATCCTACTTCTGTTCCCATCAGGCTGTGCTGCAGGATGAGAGACAGAGTCAAGCTCTGCTGCTGAAGGTTTTAAACTAAATATTGCTTCTTCACTAAAAATGACTCTTAAGATATATAGAAATGTGACGCATGTTGAAATCGTGTTGTACAGATAGCAGATTACTACTATGAAGAGAGACTCTTTGTTCTGCGCTGCGTTCTCCACCTCCTCACGTACTTCCAGGATGAGAGACATCCGTACAGGGTAATTAAGAGATTAAATATTAAACGGTCAGAAACAAGTGAATTTAATACATCCTTTTTCTTTTTAGGCTGAGTACTCCAGCTGTGTTAGCAAACTTGAGAAAGATCTGGTGTCCAACTGCAGGCAGCAGTTTGAGTCACTGTCCAAATCAGAAGCTCCGACATGGGAGACGCATGGAAACCTGATGGTGAGAAGATGATACGGTTGTGTTTAAAGCAACATCACCTGTAGGATTTACTCAGGATCTATTCATCTCTGTGTAGACGGAGAGGCAGGTGTCCCATTGGTTTGTGCAGTGTCTGAAGGAACAGGCCCTGCTGCTGGAGATCTTGTTTCTGTATTACGCGTACTTCGAGATGCCGCCCAATGATCTTTCCACCTTCACACGGCTGTTTAAGGAGCAAGGCTTTGGACAGCGGCAGACCAATCGACACCTTGTGGACAAGAGCATGGATGCGCTGGTTGAACGCATTGGGTCAGAACACTTTTTCCTCTCATACATCCACAAACTCTTTTATAATATCTGAATATAATATCTTTTATAATATCTTCTCAACAGCTATTTCAGTTCTTTGATTCTCGTGGAGGGGATGGATATCGACTTCCTGCATAAATGTGCTCTAGAAGACAGAACTGAACAGCATCAGTTTTATGACCAGCAGGATATTTGCAAGGTACTGAACATACACTACCATTCAGATGTTGAGGAACTCTCCACCAAGGCTACACTATTTGATCAATCAGAAATATTATTGCAACTTAAAATAGCTGTTTTGTTTTCAAATATAATTTAAGATGTAATTTATTTCTGTGATCAAAGCTGAATTTTCAGTATCATTACTCCAGTCTTCAGTGTTACATGATCCTTCAGAAATCATTCTGATATACAGTGGGTACGGAAAGTATTTAGACCCCCTTAAATTTTTCACTCTTTGTTATATTGCAGCCATTGGCTAAAAGTTAGTTTTTTTTCATCAATGTACACACAGCACCCCATATTGACAGAAAAACACAGAATTGTAGACATTTTTGCAGATTTATTAAAAAAAGAAAAACTGAAATATCACATGGTCCTAAGTATTCAGACCCTTTAAGTAGAAGCACCCTTTTGCTCGAGTACAGCCATGAGTCTTTTTGGGAAAGATGAAACAAGTTTTTCACACCTGGATTTGGGGATCCTCTGCCATTCCTCCTTGGAGATTCTCTCCAGATCTGTCAGGTTGGATGGTAAACGTTGGTGGACAGCCATTTTTAGTCTCCAGAGATGCTCAATTGGGTGGAAGCACCACCATGCTTCATTGTTGGGACTGTATTGGAGCAGAAAACTCTCCACACATACCGTTTAGAATTAAGGCGGAAAGGTTCTATCTTGGTCTCATCAGACCAGAGAATCTTATTTCTCACCATCTTGGAGTCCTTGAGGTGTTTTTTTTTAGCAAACTCCATGCTGGCTTTCATGTGTCTTGCTCTGAGGAGAGGCTTTGGTCGGGTCACTCTGCCATAAAGCCCCGACTGGTGGAGGGCTGCAGTGATGGTTGACTTTCTACAACTTTCTCCCATC
>JAUCMS010000023.1:822499-833235 GCA_032357445.1 Enteromius radiatus
AAGCTACATACCTTCTATGTACATATCAGACAACAATTTAAAATATTCTCTCAATGCATTCTATGACACCTTTAATAATTACAACTATTTTAAACCCTAGTCTAACTGCTTAAAGAAAATGCATGACTTGCTTTGTATTGCTTTGTCAGAAACACACTTATGATACGTTGATACAAAAACCTCAAACGTCCATCTTTCTTTCTCAGTTGCTGATGTCTCAGTCTGTTTTCTGTCTGCGTCTGGGATCCATGATGGTCACGCTGCTACTCATCCTCCTCAAACAATGGAAAAGGTGTGGTTTTTGTAAATGAATGACTCATAGCTTCATGTTTGAAATGAACAGAAATGTCTTTGTAATTAAAATGAATAGAAACGTCAGGATTATTATAGTAAACTGAAACCATAAAAAAAACCATTTATGTTAGTTAAAATAAATGGTAACTGAAATTAAATATTAAAAATATTAATATATATATATAGCTTATTTTATGACAGCTAGTTTCCAAAGCAATATTATCATTTTGATTTAATGTACTAAAACAACTAGAACTAAAACTTGATCTGACTAAAACTGAAACACAGATCTAGACATAATTACTATAGTTACTAATAAAAATGACAAAAACACAAAAAATGAATGAAATTGAACAAAAAATTAAATAAAAAGGGGAAAAATAAAATGCATATTAAATTATAAAAATAAAATAACATATGTCCACGCTTACACCCATGCTATTTTATACATACACACACTCTTTGCTTTTTTAGTTTGATTTTTATATAATAAGATAAGCTACAATAACAGTTAACTAAAAAGTGATAATGAACTGGGAAGGGTGTTTTTAATACTGTATAGTAGTGTCTATGTAACTCTTTAATGTCAAAAGAGTGTGTTAATTAATTAATATTACTGATGTGGTTTGTCTCAGTGTGTTGGTGTCCGCTCCAGCTCTACTGCCGCCCCTGTCTCTGATGATGGAGAGCGTTCTACATGCTGAACAGCAGCTCACGGACCGAACCAAAGCCAAGCTCCTGTCAGCTCTCATCTTAGCCCTGCAGATACAAGGACTCAATGGTCAGTCTGCGTGTTTGTTTGTCATTTCACCAACTGTGCATGTTGTTTTAACAATTGCTTAACATTTACTGGTTCAGGAGGAGAGATTACCCAGCTGCCCCAGCTGCTGTTGTGTGTGTGTGAGATGGTTCAGGACGAGGCCCTGGCATTGATTGACAGCACACGTCACACGATACAGAGAGGTGACGTTCACGAGGACAGCATGGAGACAGACAGCCCACACATCCAGAAAGACCAGCAAGACTCAGTGAGTGTGTATTTGTATGTATAACGGACACAGAATGTGTAAATGCTATCCCATGATGTACACAATATTAAGAGGAAATTCCCAAAAGCCAATAAATTATTATTATGATTATTTTTTTTTAATCTGTGGTGGAACCAAGCTTCCATAACATGTCTTGATTATGTGATGCATGCCATTCACATACATTTTGTAGTCCGTATATTTAGTTTAGATCATAACCAGTAACTCTCTCTCTGTCTCAGGTGTGTGTGTTAGCTCTTCATCTCTCTAAAGAGTTGTGCCGGGCTGATGAAGATGGTGAGCAGTGGCTGCAGGTGGTCAGGAAGCTGCCGGTTCTGCCCTCGGTTCTGAGCGCTCTAGAACTCAGCCTGCGCTCCAAACAGAATCTTTACTTCACAGAGGCAGCGCTTCATCTGCTGCTCACTCTCGCAAGAACGCCGCAGGTACACAGCAGCTCCAGAAACCTTTATACAAAGCCGTTTACAAACAATGTTCACCACACTAGTGATGACTCAATTGCTCGATATATGAACAAACTGATTGGCTAAAATGAATGTTGTTTGTGTAGGGGGCGGCAGCAGTGGCAGGAGCTGGAGTGATTCAGAGCATCTGTCTTCCTCTGCTCAGTGTGTATGAGGGTCCAGCTAACGGAGCCACGCAGGTACTGTCTTACTACTACAACATCCTGATTTGACCTTGAATTTTGGGTTTGGAGTAGATGTTAATAAAACAATCTAATAGGTAGAAAATGAAATGCATTCTTCAATTCCGGTGTTAGCTGTATCCAGTGATGGGAAAAGCAGCGTTACTACAATGTGTCCATAAAGACATGATGATGATAATACTAATAATAATATTGAATTTGAAGTGTCTCACATTGTCCCACAGAAACATTAAAATAGCGTAGATTAGTGTACAATTAATAATGTATTCTATTTAGTGTCCTTTTCATTCATTCAACATATTTATATTGGGGACATACAAGTTATTTGACATATTTGAATAGTTACTTTTTTATAAAGTAAACATGCCCAACACTGGCTGTAACGTTGTATGACTGCAGCTGTTGTCTCTTTCTCTCTTCGTCAGGCGTTTGTGCGCAAGTCTCAGGACGCCCCCAGCTGGCCGGGTGTGTACAGACTGAGTCTGTCTCTGATGGAGAGTCTGCTGAAGACTCTCCGTTACAACTTCATTAATGAAGCCCTCGACTTTGTGGGTGTGCACCAGGAGCGCATCCTGCAGGTGTGTTTATTTTATTTATATAAATGTATGGTTGTGTATATGTATTTTTCTTTTTGTTACCTACATTTGTATTTAAAAACAAATTATATTTTAAATTTCTCCTATATTTTACTTATTTTTTAAGTTCAAAAACTCAATAGTGCTTTTCATTAATATAGCAACGATGGATTGTTTCTTTGTTTTTGTTTTAGCATAATTTAGAAGAATTACAAGTGCTATCATTTAAATACTTTTAAAATAAAGTTGTAAAAAATTAAAATGAAAGTTGTACAATTAGGCTTTGTTTTATATGCAAAATGTATATTCTTTTGACTTACTTTTTTGTTTTCTTGACATTCACTCAAAATATATCCTTCCATTCCATCTTTCTCGTTTTCTTTGTTTTCTTTAAGTCATTACACACTGAGTCCAAAAGATTTGCACGTATTATAATAAATATAAATATAAATGCGACCTCACTTTGTCCATCAGTTAAAAATACAGATCAGGTTAGATTTTCTGCAAGCAAGCATCTTGATAGGAAAGGATGACAAATACGAAAAAAAAACTGACATGAAAATTTTATGCGCAAGGACCTTAGAGCAGGTTGTTCCAGTTTTTGTGTTCTGTTCCGGTGCGAGCGTACGAGAGCTCACTGAGGATGTGTTGTGTTGTAGTGTCTGAACGCCGTGAGGACGGTTCAGTCTCTGGCGTGTCTGGATGAGGCCGATCACACGGTGGGCTTCCTGCTCCAGCTCTCCAACTTCTGCAAAGAGTGGAACTTCCACCTGCCACAGCTGCTCAGAGACGTCCAGGTACACTCCAGCACTCCAAAATCATTACAAAAACTTGACTCTTGTAATGGTAACTTGTAGCATACTATGAAAAATTGAAATCATTTGAATATTGCCTTAAAATTAGGGCTGTCAGTAGAGTAAAATATTAGTGGATTAATTAATAACAAATTACGTTTGGCTGTGAAAATACTCAGAAAATGATGTTTGTGTGTTTCAGGTGAATCTGTGCTATCTGTGTCAGACATGTACATACCTCCTGCACAGCAAGAAGATGCTGCATCATTACCTGCAGGTACGGGACGTCTAGGATGCAGCATTAGTTCCTCAGGGCTGTACGTGTTTGATTTATTGCGTGTGTCTGTTTGCTCAGGCCAAGAACGGGGAGGGGCTTCCACCAGGGCCACACCCCCAGCGTGCCATACAGCCCGCCTCCAAAGAGCAGGGGGAGGGGGGGAGAGAGGAGGCGGAGTCTAAAGCACTGCAGGCGGTTCAGTGTAGCCTGTTGAAGATCCTCAGCAAAACCCTGGCCACGTTACAACACTTCACACCAGACTGCTGTCAGATACTGCTGGACCAGGTGCACTAACACACTATAAACAGCCACCAATCACACGGCTGGAGCCTCCAGTCACACTTTTCTCTCTCTCTCTCTCTGTGTGTGTGTAGTCTATGGACCTTGCGGAGTACAGGACGCTGTTTGTGCTGAGCTTCACCACTCCTGCCTTCGACTCTGACGTGGCTCCGTCGTTTGGGACTCTCATGGCCACCATTAATGTGGCGCTGAGCATGCTGGGAGAGGTAGCGCAGCACTTTCTGCTCTTCTCGTGTAGTGAATGCTGTTGTTTCTGTGCTGATTGTGGTGGTGTTTTTGCAGATTGAGAAGAGGAAGGAGCCGCTCGTGGTCTCGGAGGACACTCAAGCTCTGAAGTGAGCAGAAACGCTCCTGTGATGTTTGCGGTGCTGTGTGGCTTCCAGCTGGATGTCATCTCACGCTCTTTCTCTGTGGTTGCAGGTCTTTGCTGATGTTCTCGATGGAGAACTGCTTCTACGTGTTGATCTCTCAGGCGGTTCGCTGTCTCAAGGATCCTTCAGTTTTGCCCAGAGACAAACAGAGACTCAAACAGGAGCTCAGCTCAGAGCTGGTGAGGCCTTCATTGGGCTTAAGATATATTCAATTATTCCATTGAAGTAACTTTATTGCAAATCATGAATTTTAATTATTTGACCTCAAAATAAAATGCATTTTATTTTTTGGTTTATCTAAAAAAAAAAAAATAATTTTGGGGGGGGGTTATTTTTACTGTGAGACTACAATCTATCTGCAAATTCCTACTTTAAAAAAAAATGCTTAATTATTCTACCTGGACACAGTATTTTCTCGCTTTTTATCTATTTTTTTTCTGGTAATAAGCAGTAGGCCAATAAATGCCACAATGAGATATGTTTTCTTTCAGGGTACGTTGTTGTCGACGTTATTCCGATTTTTCCGGCGAGGTTCCCCTTCCTCCCCGGCCAGCGGGCTGCTTCCCTCACCGCAAACCAAACCACCTACACCAGGATCCAAGGCCACACCGGAGGGCCAGGAGCCCTTCATCCAGCTGGTCCAAGCCTTCGTCCGGCACGTCCAGCGCTAGATGCTCTGATCAGAGCTTCATACTAAACGCTGATTCAGAGATCTGAATCGCAGTCAAAGGGAATCTCCAGCACAATGAATCCGTTTCAGTGATTCTTCGACTCCGGTGAGCCCGTTTGGTGCCAAAGCTCATCGTGGGCCCTGGACTGCACACAGGGCCTTTTCTATTTAAAAGCATTTACCTTTTTTTTTTCTTTTCTTAAATACAGACGGTCCTAAAGCAGCTGATAAAAACTGTCAAAATACATTGAAATGTTTTTGTAGTTACATGTATATAATTAAAACATGTTACAGATGTTTCTTGATTGTATGCTATTGCTGTTTTGTATGAAACCTTTCTATGTCCCGTTGCCATATATTTGTCTTATAATCATAATAAACTGAAAGTGAAAGGGAGTAAAGCTAAACATGGTCTGACTTCTTCAACGGACACAAACACTTTTAATGTTACAAAAATTCTAATTTAATTAGACATGATTAACTGTTGGAAAACAAAATGTATAAGTGCTCTTCCTATTATTATTTTTTTTTATAAATGCATATTTTGTTTAATTAAAAATGTAAAAATGTTTACATCTGAGGTGCTGAACTTAGCTATGTAATAAATTGTAGTTGTAATAGATGGTAATATAGAGTAAACTTAGTGCAGTGTCATATATGGACATCATTTACAATAAGCCTTGATTTATTCCTTCCTTTAAAATGTCTTTCATTGACAAATAAAAAAAAAAAAAGTAAATCCCGTATAATTCAAACCAGTTTACCATGAACACAGAGACTGTTTTATGAGGGTTTATACATTTACATAATTTTTGCTACATTAAACTCATTTACATCAAAATATAAGATCTTGAGCAGGATAATAACAGCATCACAGTGAACACGAGACGAGGTCTAAAACCAGTATAAAACTAAAGCTCAAAGTATTTACAGGAGAAAATCTCTTCCGCTATTAAAAACATTCCCTTTTCCACGGCTCACTGTATGTGTGCAAATACTTCTGAACGGCATCAACGTACCTCAACAACAGTAATAAATTAAAAGATGTTAGGGTTGAACAGTCCTGATCTGGAGTTAGTTTCTAACAGCTGCAGTGGGAGGAGTCTTCACTGCAGGCGGAGCCTCTGCCTGATCGCTGCTGAAGACAGGCCACGCCCCCTGGCTGCTGACTGGTCACTGACCGTTCAGTGGGACGTCCTGCAGAAACACAATCAGTTACAATGATCAGAGATGTGTCGGTAGCCAAATGAAGAAGTAAATCCATGCAGAGCATCTCAAGCCTGAAATAAAACCTAGTCAGACAAACACAGCAGAGACATGGAGTATCACTCTTCAAACAACTGCAAGCAAAAAGGAAAGGAAAGGAAAGAGAGCAGTGAACATGCAGTGACTGTCATGCAAAGAAACAGATCCGCTTCTGCAAGCACACAAACACACGAGCAGTTGCTAAACTAACCTTCCACCTGCAGACCCTTCAGCCCAAAAACATTCAGATAGTTAGACTGAAAGACCATTCATATCATGACGACAGGAAAGAGAAGAAAAATGTTAGAAAAGAATGTTATTCACAAAGAAATCTTCAAGACAACAGAACATTTAAAAGAACAAAAAACTATGTAGGAATGTAACAAATAACAAAAATGAACAAAAGACAATACATTAATTCTGACATCACAGAATTCACCATTAAACCAATGATGTGTTTGCAAGTATTTACATTTATTCAATGTTATTCAGTTGCATCCCAATTTATTTCAGATTTTTAAGTCTACGATATAACATTGCAAGGTTTATTTTAAATCATTGAAATAATACATTTTGCAATTAACTTTTTCATTATTACTTTTTAATGATTTTAAATCATTAAATAAACTATACTATTTAGTGTTTATTAAATAATACATTCTGACTTTCCCCCAAAATAGCATCATTTCACAACGGGCAAAAATGACCATCAATTATGTGCTTTTTTTTGTCTGCCATTCGGTTGCATCACATCCTCCATGTGACTATCATGTGCAACAAACATTTTTGATAAGAGTTTTTAAAATGTTTTTGAAAGAAGTCTCCTCTGCTCACCAAGTCTGTATTTATTTTTATCAACAAAAAAACAAAACAATAAAAAGTGTGAAATATTATTGTAATTTAAAAACTTTATTCCTGTGATCAAAGCTGAATTTCCAGCATTATAACTCTAGTCTTCTTCAGAAATCATAATAACATACAGATTTTCTGCTCAAGAAACCTCAATACATTTTCCCCAGAATGAACAGAGTTTGAATGCTTGTTAATAATCTCACCTCCAGGTTTCCTCGGGCTCTCTTCAGCACGCCGTGAGTCAGAAACACTGCAGAAACACACGACACACACATCAGTGTTGGTTGACTCTGTATGAGTGTGTGTGAGTGTGTGTGTTGCTCTCTTACGCTGGTCGATGATGACGCGCTCCATGCCCTCTTTTAGCTGGTTGGTGGATCTGAGGCGTTTGACGGCTCCGCTCAGCATCCGCTCCTGCTGAGACAGACGAGTCTTCAGACGGCTGATCTCACTCTTCAGCAGCTCGTCCTGACGACACACACACACACACACACAGTTAGCACAGTACACAGTACAATGTATTCATTTCAACACTGTTTTATTAGTATACATTTCATATATAATACAACACAACGAGAAGTGATTTTTATTTCATAAAAAGAAACAATTCTATTTTAATTCAATTTCAGACCTTCACATTTTATCGTTCTTGTTTTTTGTTTTAAATGTAAACACTCTACAATGTATGCAATGTATTTGACAAAATATTGAATTTAGTCACCTGTATTTAATTAGGTGTATGTTGTTTAACAGGATTTGTAAAATTCATTTCACATATTATTTATAGTCACGCTTTATTATATTTTTATATAAAAAAAAATGTCATTACATAAAGTATTTTAGTTTTTAAGTTTAGTTTTAGTTTATTTCACATAAGTAAATAATCAAATTAATAAAATGAACATTTTAGTGTGATTTTTTTTTTAAACATAAGCCAATAATTAAATGAACTTATTTTATTTTACACTTATTGATGGTCACATTTTATTATGAAAGGAACATTTCATGGTGCATTTAATTTTGGTTACCTTTATTAGTCTGAAATATTTCAGCTTTATCTAAATAAAACCCTCATGTTACCTGTTGAGTGTGTGTGGCGTCTCCTGAAGGTAGTGAGACTCTCCAGAGCAGTTTGAGAAGTCGAGCGGCCTCCTCCAGAACCTGCTGCATGGTGTTCACGCTGCCAGAGACGCTCTTCAGCTGATCCACAGCCTGACACACACCACAGGAAACACATTCAGTGCTGAAACATGACCCTGACACACTCCAGACTCTGAGAACGTGTGTGTGTGTTCTCACCCGGCCGCAGTCGTGTATCTGTGAGTCCAGATCAGCGGTGAGTCTCTTGGCTTCAGTGATCTGTTTGCGTAGAGCGTTATAGTCCTCGATCAGACCCAGAACGTGACGCCCGCGTCTGTCCGCCCACAGCCGGTGACCCGGGACCAGCCGGGACGGAGCGCGAGAACCAGAGTCCACTGAGCTACCGCTGTCTGAACACAAACGTGGGGGAAAAAAAGTGGGAATGAGCATTTTATTTTCAGGGTTTCAGAAGTTAAGTAAACTTCACAAAAATAATTTGGGAGTCACATATAAAAGAAGTGCATGAAGAAAACTAGCCTAGTTTAAGAACCATATTAACAATGTAATTCATAATTTGTCATAGAAATAAGCTGCATTTTCTTACATTAATCTCTGCAATATAAATCTATTCAGAAACTGACCGATAACTCAATAATCACAAACAACAGAAAAGATCAAAGATGCGTACCATGTGCAGCACTGTCTGTATGTAAGTGAAGAACATCTGATTTACAAGCTTCATCTGAGAAAGAAAGAAAGAAGGTCAAAGACAGATGAAATGACCAAAATGAACAAGACGGATCAACAGTAAGATAAATTGAAAAATGCAAAGAAAACAAAAGGATGAAAAAACAAACCGAAGAATAAATGGAAAAAGGAAAGATTGAAAAAGTAAAAAAATAAAAATAATAATAGAAAGAACAAATGAATGAGCAAGAGGAAAAAAAAACAACCGAAAGAACAAAAGATAACAAAAAAGAAAGAAAGAATCAAAGAATGAACGAACAAAATCACATAGAAAGAAAGAAATGAAAAATACATTTAAAAAAATAACAACAAAATAAAGCCAGAAACAAGACAAAAGGAAATAAAAATGGATATAAAATAATGACAGAACAAAAGAAAGAGCAAAACCAGAGGACAAAAAAAGAACGAATAAAACAAAGAATGAATAAAAAACAATGAAAAGAAAAAAACGAAAAATGAAACAAAACAGAAAAGAGACATTATTTGTGTCTTGAATCCGTCTCTCCCAGTGTTTACTGAAGACTATTTGTTCCTTCACTCATTCGTGTCGCACTGGTTTAAACATCACTTTAACTAACTTGCTCTCATCTCAAACAGGTGTGTACCTGTTTTGTGCAGCAGGTAGTTGATGTTGATGGTTGATCTGGGGTCGGTGCGGGTCAGCAGCTGTTGCTCCAGTCTCTGTCTCAGTGTGGTGTTGATCTGGATGCTTCTCTCCAGCTGAACACGCAGCTGTCTGATCTCAGCCAACAGCTCGCTCAGGTCCGCCGCTGGACCGCTCTCAGATCCAGAGCTGCGGCCCTCTCCTGAACACACACACAGAGATATCAGCGGCGTCTCGCACTAACCTCCACAGTCTGTGTATGGGTGTGTGTGAACGCACCTGTGTGAGTGTGTGTGGAGTTCTTCATGTGCTCATGCATCTGCAGCTCCACACGCACAGACTGCAAGAGCTGCTGGGTATCACACAACTGCTGCCTCTGATGACTGTTCTCACACTGCAACCTGAAACACACACACAGTGCATGCACTAAATAATTATGTTGTCCTTACTGCAACCAATTAATGCATAAAAAAACACTTACTAAATGAGACAAAATGATAGCTTCATTAACAACTGAACTACTTACTGAATCAGTCAAAATTATTGCATTAACTGACTCAATGAATTGATGAAAATGCTTACTGTTAACCAAGAAGTCCGAATGATTACTGCATCAACAACTGAATTGCAGACTGAATCGGTCAGAATGCTTATTCCATTAACTCTCTCACTCACTGAACAACGTGCTCACAGAGACATTTACTGCATTAACAACTGACTCAATCACTGAATCAGTCACAGAGCAATTACTGCATTAATAACTGAATCACGCAGAATGATTACTAAAATAACTGAATCACTCACTGAATCAGCCAGAGCAATTACAGCATTAATAACTGAATCACTGAATCAGTCAGAATGGCTACTAAAGTGACTGAATCACTCACTGAATCAGTATTAATAACTGAATCACTGAATCAGTCAGAATGGCTACTAAAGTGACTGAATCACTCACGGAATCAGTATTAATAACTGAATCACTGAATCAGTCAGAATGGCTACTAAAGTGACTGAATCACTCACTGAATCAGTATTAATAACTGAATCACTTACTGAATCAGCCAGAGCAATTACAGCATTAATAACTGAATCGCTGAATCAGTCAGAATGGCTACTAAAGTGACTGAATCACTCACTGAATCAGTATTAATAACTGAATCACTTACTGAATCAGCCAGAGCAATTACAGCATTAATAACTGAATCGCTGAATCAGTCAGAATGGCTACTAAAGTG
>JAUCMS010000023.1:833335-849935 GCA_032357445.1 Enteromius radiatus
CTCATTACACAGGCCCTCTGAGAATGACACATGACACACAAACACACACATTACATGATACCAGATCGCTGTGTATATCTGCAGCTGATTGGTTTTATAAGAAACACATGGATGTGCTGTATGTGTGTTACCTGTACAGGTTGTCCTGTAGTTGCGTTTTCTCCTGTTTCAGTGTTTCACACTCTTTTCTGCTCAGCTCTAATTTAGCGGTTCGCCGGGCCAAAGTCTCCCACAAGCGGTCGTTCTCCTTCTGTTTATCTGTTTGAGACACACACACACACACACACAACTGTGAGTACAGCTAACAGATCACATCTAGAAGCAGTGTTAACAGTACAGAGCCTATGTTACCTCGTGCTCCCTGGTTGAGCTGCTCTTTGAGCGTGTGGTTTTGGGCGAGGAGGAAGTGAAGTTCACTGCTGATGTGAGCCTGATCCTCAGAACCAGCGATGAAGATGTTAGTGGCTGCTGATCACATAAACACTCACATGTTGAGTGATCTGAAGAGTGTTGTAAACCACTTAAAACGTGAAAGGTTGTGTGCTCACCTGAGTCTTTTTCAGCTTCCTGTAACTTTCGTTCTAACTGTTCTCGCAGTCTCTCATTGGTTCTGATCGTCTCTTCAAGACGCAGACGCAACGCTCGGATCTCCTGCAGGTGTTCTGCTAACAGGTCTAAGAGAACAGGTATGTGGATGAAGTCAATGCTGCAGCTGCTTGTGTGCTATAGCGTTCTCTCTCTCTGACTCTCTGACCTGAGTTGATGGTCTTGCTCGCTGACGTGCTCTGCTGCTCCGGCTGCTTGTCTTCGGTCTGCGGGTTGTGCTTGAGGACAGATCGAGTAAGGTCCAGCTCACTGCGAAGCGTAGCGTTCAGTTCCTCGCTGCTTCTCAGCTGCTCCTGCAGGCGTCCATTCTCCCTCTGTAGCATTCGGACACTCCCCTCTTCATCATCGTCCACGCCCCCTTCAATAGTCATCCCTCCAGAAACCAGTCGTGTATCTGAAAATGCTGCCTTTAGCCCTGCAAGAAACAACAAGAACGATGTGTTTACAACTGCATAAAAGAATAAGCATGAGCCATAAAGTAAATTTTGCACATAACTTGTGTTCTCGATCATTTCTGGTTAATTTTGAGTACAAAAACATGCTAATAGCATTTCTGCGATTTTGTTTATATCTACTTTGTCTTTGTATTCTATTAAATATTAGACAGTTTGGGGCCTCCTCTGCACACCAAGGGTGCATTTATTTAAATACTGTAAAAACAGTTGTATTCTGAAATGTTATATTTAAATATATTTTTAAAATGCAATTCATTGCTGTGATCAAAGCTGAATATTCAGCATCATTAGTCCAGTCTTCAGTGTCACATGATCCTGCAGAAATCTACATTACAAATACTTTTTATGAAATACAATGAAAACAATATTTTATGTCTTTACAATAACATGCACTGTTGAACAAAACCTGATAAGAGGACACTTATAAACTGTTACATTCATGTTGAGCTTAATGTCTCAAAACACATTTTAAAATATTTTGAGTTTTTGGCCATTAAAGTTGAAGAAAAAAAACTAGCTTCTTCAATCAAAAAATAAATGCAATAAATTAAAGTACTATGCGATTATACATAATATTAAACGACCAAATTAAGCCAAATAGAAATATTAAAAACAATAAAAGCAAAAAAATGAATGTAAAACAATCTGAAAAACACAAAAATAAAACAAAATTCAATTTTTTTTAGAAATAGTACATGCATAAAGCTAAAATAACACTGGTACAAACATCAGCTTCTGTTACTTAAGCCAAATCTACAATTCAAGACAGCAAAGCATCAGCAGAACTGGACATTAACACTAGTTTTTACCTTCCTGTTTGGAGGCTTTAAGCACTTTTCTCCATCTGCTACGAGAGATGCCACTATGGAGCACAATTTGTTGACTCATGTCCAGAGCCGAGCTGCTGTTGACCCAGACCTGATCTCACTATAGTTTCAATCCAGTAGAACGTTTAGCACAGCTGTAACGTATTCACAAACACCTATCCGGTCTAAATGACAATTCAGCACCACTTAACATGAGACACTCTCGCCTCTAAGAAAGTTAGGGCTAAATAACCTGCAAATACGGTGTAGTCCATCAGGCGTTCACTGAATACAACTCCAATCTCTTGATCTACTGTGTCACCGGTGCTGGGAAACCTGAACCAGGCCGTACTGAAGAGAGTAACGAATTCCTTCGATTTGCTAGTGTAGTGCTATTAGAGATAATCCAGCATCTTGTGCCAAAGCTTTTAGTGAATAGCAAAATCTATCCATTTCTACTAAACACTCAACGAATCAGCAACATACTGGCTCAGGGCTCTTAATGGCTCTCAGGAGGGCAGAGGAGATAACAGTGCATACTGAATAATGCATCTGTGAGGGCCAGTAACAGGACACCAGCCTTAGCTTCTGCCGTTTCACTACACAACTCAAATACTCAAGACGACAGGACCACAGATTAACGATAATAGATAAATGCATATTTAATCAAGAAAGCAAACATGGGTTCATAAAACACCTTAAAAGACACAATCTTTGATAAACAAACCTGCTGTTTTGCTGCAATACTGTAATTATGCAACAAACTAAATTTATAACTTAGTATGTTTAAATTACATTTCTAATTTTCTAATATTTCTATGGCAACAGACTTACAGAAGTAAGTACTAAAATTACTTAATAAAAAAATAGATAGAAATGATAAAAAACAAAAGCACATAATATTAAAATGTAAAAAAAACAACTAAAATTGTATTCCTAAAATAAATATACGATAATATGCATAATTTAAGAGTTTACTAAAATATCACTGTCAGTATAATTTAAAAAGCTTAATTTTTTGTAAGACAAAAGCATAAAAACATTACTAGAATGAAAATAGAAAAATAAAAGATAATAACTGTAAGAGTTTAAATAATACTAAAATAACTGATAATATAGAAAAACTAAATACATATTTAAAACAATAAAAAGGACATGCATAGAAAATTACTAAGACAAAAATATTGATTAAAAACCATAGTCTTTGACTATATTTGGGCTGTTTTTCTTGATGATCTTTGTTAGACTCTAATGACTGACCAGTTTGTATATTAGTTGTGTTTATTTTTCCTTTCTCTTATTATCTTGCTTCATCTCTGGACGTTGTTTTTATTTATTTTATTATAGTTAATTACTGTAATTTTACCTTTATTTAATATTGTTACGAAAATACATGGATGGGAGGAGAGGATGTTCGTTGTAATTTTTTTTTATTTATAAAAAAGGGAATATTCCGATATTCTTAGTACTTTTGCATACTACATAACTTCTTGTATATTTCCAATAAACATATCCTTTAAAAAATATCAATAAATGATGTAACATTTCGTAAATAATACTAATACAAAATCAACTGCTGTTACTTAAACATGAGCTATAATTATGTGCAGGACTGGACACTTAGTTTACATAGAATTATATTGAAACTGTGAGGCAATGAGAAATGGCACAGGAAGTACCAAAACTCATCTGACCTGCACATCTCTTTAGGTCAATAGGTCACAGGCAAATCAACAAGAGCCCCATGTGAAGGTTTACTGGATAAATAATTCAGCTTGATTTAAAAGGTGCTCCACCTTGAGCTGAGATTACATTCATCTATTAGCAAGGAGTCTGTTTCAGGTTGATAAAACATTGAAGAACTTTATTGCTAGGACGTTAACACACGTTCACTTTTAATTTTGCATTCTGATGTGTTATCGGAGATACAATCAGACACAATTAGAAACAGACTTACAACGATGAGGTGAGGGTTACCTGTGTGAGGTGTGTTGGGGGTCTGTCTGCGGACAGCAGGGGGGCTGTTGTTGAAGGAGGTGGTGCCATCGTTGGACAGCCTGTCACTCATCTCGGAGTCGGTGTGCTGGTGCATTCTGGGAACTTGCGGTCTCAGTTGATGCTGCAGAGAATGTATGAGCCTGTCTTTCTCCTGCAGCTCTGCAGAGAGTCTGTCTCACACACACATAAACAATTACAGAGAGATCGAAACTACCTGGAAACTATCAGAGGGACACAATAAAACAAATCAAATCAACAATACCACAACACACACAAGATAACAGGGAAACTAAAAAGTAAAAGAGTAAGGCAAAATCCCAAATCCTATACTTGTACTAGTCTAAGAAAAAAATCATACATGGAGGCATACTTTAAAAATAACATAAAATAAACACTATCCTTTAAAGAGATAGTAGCAGTCAGTATTTTTTGTAATGCTACATTTATTTAATTAAAAACACAGCAAGTTTACAGTGAGTTTTTTGAATATACTGTAATGCTGTGATAAAAGCTGAATTTTAAAATTAAAATTACTCCAGTCTTCAGTGTCACATGATCCTGTAGATATCATTTTAATATGCTGATTCTGCCAAAACCATTTATTATCATCACTGCTTTATATTTCTACGGAAACATTTTATTTTGTAAGATTTTTTGTATATTTTAAATACAAGTTTGTATGTTTTTTTTTTTGCATACATTTCCTTTGGAAAAAAATTGCATTGTAAATTGTGACACTAATCGTTACCTTTCATACTATATAATATAAATAGTACATGAATTGGGATGGAGCTTGAATCTGAGCAAAAAGACAACACAAAAACAAAATCTACATGACTCTAAGAAAGACTCCCATTGTAGAGAGAAGAAACACGCTGCACTGCACACGGGCCCTTGCAGGCAGCACTCACAGGTCAACGTAACGCTTTGTGCTAATGGCAAGATTCTGGTTCTGCCGGCACAAATAAACCATCTGCAGCTGCTGCTGTTCTCTGTCGCCCTCTAGCTGAGAGCGCAGGTACTGCAGCTCCTCCCAAAGCCACTCACAATCACTGTCAGGAGGAACAGTAGCTACAGGCTCAAGTGTACACTAATGACGTGTTCTGTTCTGCTTTTCGTCTGTTACATGCTGGAGATTTCAGTATTTGTGAAATGACCGTGACAGCTGTTCTCACCTGAGCTTCATCTCTGACTCTGCTTCTTCTTCATTATCCATACCAGACCCTCCTGTAGAAACTAAAGGATAACAGAAAACACAAATATACTTCAACACAAATGGTTCATTTAAGGCTATCTTTCAAAATGGAATACTATTGCTCTGCTATTAATAGGATAGTATTGCTTACAACTGTTTTAAATATTTTAGTATCAAGATACTATTTCAGATTTAGTTTCATACTTTGAATTGAAATAAATAAATACAATTTAAAAATATTTATATTTTATATATTTTTTCCGTTTCAGTTATTTTAGTTAGTATTTTACTAACTACCTGACTCTTTGTTTCCATTTAATGTATATTTCAAGTAAAATTTTTATTTTTTTAAAAATCGTTTAATGTACGTTACATCCCATGCATAATAAAAATGTCCCATCTCTACCATTCTTCATTAGTGGTTTCTCTGTGTTGGTGTATATTTACCCCGCTCCAGTTTTTCCAGCAGGCTCAGGCTGTGATCCAGCTGCTCTCTGAGCTGGGTTCCCTGAGCGGAGTGCATGTTATCAGGCTGAAGTAACTCCTCTAGAGCTCTTCTGAGCTCCAGCAGCTGTTTACGCTGTTCCACACCCAAACCACGAGACACATGGATCTGTTCCCGCAGCTCACACAACTCCCTGGCCTGAGACTGGACCAGAGACTCAATCCTGCCGAGAGACAGAGAGAGAGAGACGATAACATTTAATTAAAAAGCCACAAAATAAAGTATACCGTTGTTGATGATGATGGTGATGAAAACTACCTAGAGGGAGAGCCTGCTTGACTGCTTCTGTTCAGGGTTCTTTCTCTTTCTAGCTCAGTACTCAGCTGGGTGATTTGAGCCTTCATCATCTTCGTTTCCTCCCCTTCACCTGCTGTGGGGCCCGAGTTCACACTGAGGAGCTCAGATGATAAGGACTTCGCACGCAGCTGCCTCTGGAGGTTCTGGATGACTTTGTTCTGTCCTTCTACCTGTGACCTGAGCTGCTGGATGAGCAGGGTGGGATCGATGTGTGGGTCGGAGGGTCGAGGAGAGCTCAGGCCAGGAGAGCTGGGGTACGAGGGGCTGGATGCGGTGGTGTCAGGTGAAAATCGGTCCTGGTTGCCCGTGAGGGCAGGAGACAGAGTGGGAACCAACCGCAAAACACCGTCCACTTCTGATAGTGACATCAAACACACAAAGAAAACACAAAGACTTAAAAAGGTGAATTTAAGTTAATTACATCAATGGTGGAAGGAGGTTACAGTCCTCAAAGATGCCACATTAGTTACATTCTTAAATCAGGAATGGCTTGGTCATGCAGTGGAAGGGATGCAAACCATGTTAAAACAAGCTGAGCACACACAAATACAAGCTGACAAACGCATAACCAATGTTAAAGGACAAGTGCACTAAAGAATTGTGTACACTGCCTCGTGATTTTTATCCACCACAGAAAAGAAACAGCACCATCATTCTTTTAAACTTTGGTGTTAAGTGGAGTAAAAAGTCTGAAGTATTTTCAATTCTGGGTGAACTAACCCCTTAAATTATCCAAAGTGTAACACACTATTTATTATGATCATGCAGTCAGTAGGAGTTTGCATGGATCATCGATGGAAATAAGGGAGTCTGAAATAGCCTTTCCATGCAGACATGCAGTCTTATTAAAAAGAAGTGTTTTCCCCTGTCTACCTGTGCTACTGCCCTCCACCTCCGTCTCACTCCTTCCACTTGTTTCATACCCAAGGTCCTGCGCCTCCACTTGCACCCCTTTATCATCCCGTTCACTAGGGGGTGCTAGAGCAGACAGGCAGGGTTGAGAACGGCAGCCCCAACCAGAAAAACAAGCAACATGCCTATCATACTACCGCAATCAATCTGAATGGCACTTAATGCAGGTCAGTATTGGGCAACTTCATATAAAGTGCTTTTATAAAGCAAACATAAGATTGACTTTTTATTTTGCAAGTAATAGCAAATGTTTCAGAAATGATCCATCAGGATTTTGAGCAGTGTTCATTTGTTCATCACTGTATTGCATTGCATTATACATTTTGAAGCTTTGATCATAAAAAAAAAACATTTAGACACATTACCATGACATATTACTGGGAGGTATAGAGTGACATGTTATACCTGCATAATTTTATTTAAGTATATGCTATACTGTTACAAAGATCTCACTGATTTATAAGCCAGAAATTATTCTTTTTGGCCATATAAATATAAACTGCTTCAAAATGTCTTGTCTTTATATGTATGTCTTTACATAGGTCCCAGATTTAATCCCTGAAAAAAATACTGATGTGAAATAATGTACATGCACCATACATACAAAAAAAGTGTCTGTGCATTAAAAAGAGCTAATCTGATCAGTGTTTACCCTCAACTGAGTGTATTGCATGTGTGTTCCTCACCTTTGTGCTGATCAGACTGTTTCTCCTTATTTGAGCCATGCACAGCGATTACAGACTGAGCAATCGCCAGTTTCTCCTCTAATTTCCGACATGCCCTCTGCTTCTCCTTCAGGGCCTTCTGCAAATTTTCGATCTGGGCATTCCTCTCCAGAGTTTCATTTCCAGGTGAATCTCCACCTCCTCTATTTTGGCCACACACACTAACAGCTTCCTCAAGGTTGCTCATTTTGTGAGCACGCTCAGTATAAATCTGAAGAAGCATCAAGAGGTTCTTATGAAGATTCTGGTGTGAGGTCACAGGCTTCTGAACGTTCCGTCGCCGTTCTGGTTCAGAACTCTCTGGGTTCTGAATGGGCGTGCTTGTCTTTTGTTGGTGCGTCTCAGTGCAGACCGGGTCCTCCAGAGACTCTCTCTCCAGCAAAGCACGCTGCAGTCTCTCCAGCCATTTCTTTAACTCTGGACTGGACAAGATCTCCTCATGAGACTGGTTTGTTTTGAAGCAAACATCTGCGAGAGACTTGACCGCGCCTTCAGCAGCTATTATGCACTCAGACAGACAGTCTGTCAACTGCTGCAATGATAGGAACTTTCCTTCTGGTCCAGGGGTGTAATTCCCCTCCAGACCTGTGGGTGCACTGTTGCGCTTGGCGCTGACAGCTGTACTTAACTTTTTAACAGCTGCTTCTGAAGTCCAGAGCTTCTCCTGCAGCTCTGCATTTATCCTGCACTGCTGCAAAAGTGACTCCTGCAGTGAGTCCACTTGCCGCTGTAACCCCGAATCAGGTCCTCGTGTTGGACCAACTCCTGGGCTGTGAGGCTCTTTTGACCTCCCCTCGCTTTGCTGAGAAATTCTGATCTGTCCAATCAAGTCCTCAAGCCTCTCACAAAGCGCTTTCGGGTCTTCTTGCCCGAGATCCGGTTGGCTGCTTGCAGCATCTAAATTTCGTAGCAATGCAATGGCAGATTCTGCAGAGTTCAAACAGTCCAAGAGCTGAGCGTTGAGTCTGTCTTTCTCTTCAACAGCCTTCTGAAGATCTACACAGCGTTGCTGCAAGGTTACATCTCCTGTTTGACCAATTCCACACTCCGAGTCCAAGCTGCATGCGGTGAGGTACGCAATAGTAGACTCTGCCGCTTGCAGGGCTTCCAGGTACTCTCGGTTGAGCTTGTCCTTCTTCCGTAGCTCCACCTGTAGCTCATCCCATTCCTGGACCTGCTTCCTCAGGTGGGAGATTAGCTCCTCCTTCTCTTGGCATTCTTGATTCAGCAACTCTAACTGCGCCATTAGCTCAGAATCCAGATTCTGGTTGATGTTATTGTCTCCTTTTGTTCCAGCAGTTGGACTCAGCCTAGCATTTTTAACGTGGTCTAATTCGAGGTGTCCGTGCTGAGCTGATCTCAAAGACATCTTGCTGTCCGTGCTGTAATCAGACTCTTCCGCCCCAGTCAGGTAGTCTTGGTTTCTGTGTTGAATGTTGCCTGAATTCAGTTCGCTCAGATCTTCTAAACTCTGGCCAGAACTCTTACTGGGCCTCACAGGTACTGGTAGCCGAGACTTTACACATGCCTAAAACAAATGAGATTAAGATTGTTTTATTGCTTATACACTTTGGAAAAGACAAAGAAGCAGAAAAGGTGAGAAAGGTAAGAAAAAGTGGGAAGAAGGGGTGGTGTGTCATATAGGGCTGGGTATTTCATGAATATGTTCAATTTCAATTCAAAAGCTCTTGATTTGATTCAGTATAGATTAATTTGGGTATACATCAGATCAATCCTGTCAAATTCTTCTTAAAGAAAAGAACAGCTATTTTTAAAATTAAAATCAAGATCAAGAATTCAGGATTGTCAACCTAGTCCTACTGGATAAAGCAAGGTTACATAATCCTGTTCCTAAAGATCTTCCAACCTGAAGAGCTCAGTTTCAACCCTGCTCCCAAAACACCTATATATAATTATCAAGTGCTTCTTAAGATCCTACTTAACCAGTTCAGGTAAGTTCAGTCAGGGTGGTAGCTGAACTGTTTAGGAAAGTAAATCTCCAGAAACAGGACTAGGCAACTCTGGGATAATAGGGTCAGTAAATGGGTGGTTGCTTGTTCAGTTCCTGCATGCAATGAACCACTATTGAGTCCTTCAACATGTCACCTGACTACAGGTTTGTCCAGAAATTGAAGATTCAGGCATAATTGCTTCTTGGTAGGTCTGAACCCACAACCATTACCAAACATTGTGCTAGACCAGGGGTGCCCAACCCTGTTCCTCGCAATCAACTCTCCTGCAAAGTTTAGCTCAAACTCTAATCAAACACACCTGAAGCAACTAATTACGTTTTTTAGGATCGCTTGAAAATTAAAGGCCTGTGTGTCTGATTAGAGTTGGAGCTAAACTTTGCAGGACAGTCGATCGCCAGGAACAGGGTTGGGCACCCCTGTGCTAGACTTTCTACCTTTCTGCGGCAGCATATTTGAATGATATGCTCACCTCATGTCTGGCCATGTGCTGCTTCTGATTCTTGCTGGATTTGGTGCTTTGATCCTGCCTTCTTCTCTCATATCTCTCCTTCACTTCTTTCCTTTCTTTTGGTTTGTTCTCTTTCTCCATTGTGCTGGTGTGTCTTTGCAGATCTTCGTGTTTTGTCTGCAGTTGTTCCGTATTGCTGGCCATCATCTGACTTCTAGCATCTGAGACAGAGTTCTGCTGCAGCTGCTCTTTAAGCAGTCGAATTATCTTTCGGTGACTTCTAGCTTCTGAGCGGAGCACCTTTACGGTTTGGTGCAAGTCTCCATGACTGTCGCTCTCTCCAGAACTCTCTGCACTTTCTTTGGACTCTGTGGCATTTTCCTCCTTCAAAAATCCACGGAGTTCGGATGCTTCCAAGCGGAGTTTGGCCACTTGCTCCCTACAAATTGCAGCAGTTTTATTTCTAAAGTTTTACTTGACATACAATCAAAACTACAATGTGGATACATGGTTATCTCAAACATACCGGAGTTGAGAGACTGAATCTGCTCCACAATCTGAGAGAAGTGATTGGAGTTCAGCCTTTTCTGATTCATCCCTAAGAAATCGGGATTGGAGTTGTGCTCCACTTTGCTGTCTTTGAGTCTTTGATGGTTGATTACTCTCACCAACATCCTCTGGAGAGCGATCTCCCTCATCACATCTCTCCTTAGAAATCAACAACACATGGGACAACAGTAAATATCAAAACAAGATTACTGTGGTCTCCAGATTGAAAGTTGAGATTAAAGTATATTTTACAAAAATTGACTGATCCATTTCAATTTCTCTTACCTTCGTGATTGGAGGTATTAGTGTCACATCATCTTCAGAAGCTGGTTTCTGCTGTATCTGTGTTTGCTAGAGTAATGGCATGTTTCGTGACACATGACTCAACAACACAAAATGCCATAATGGAACAGAATATAAAGAAAGCACACAGTAACGGTAGGATGGGGTGGCTGCAGGTGATCATGGGTAAGAAAATAAGCCAGAAAGACAGAGAGAGGAGAGAACAGGGGTTAGCAGGGACGGAAGAGAGAGACAGAGAGAAAACTAGAGAGAGGAAAATAAATAAATAACCGCAGACACATACAAAACCATTCATTCAGCAGACAAACATATTACAGAAACAAATTTCTAGAGAAGGTCCCACCTAGTGCTAACTAATGTTAGTAAAATAGAAACTCGACTGCAGACAGAAGGTCAGTCATAAACGAAACACAAAAGCACAAAATCAGAGGTTAAAGGTTAAGAGGTTAAAAGAAGGTAAGAAATTGTGCCCTGTTTTACACTGGCATCGAACCAAATGTCAGCTTTGCACGAATGTATTCCAAAACATTACAAAAGATGTAAAACTAATAATATTTCTGAGACTAGCTTTGAAATAGATTTCACTGTGACCTTTAATACCTTGATTGGAGTCGAGAGGTTGATTAGGTCTGGTTCCTTCTGAGAGTCTACTGGATCTTTACCCACAATGTCTTTCTCCATCAGAAGCAGCTTCTTCTGCAGTTCTGCATTGACTGCCTGAAGCTCTAAAACCTGAAAATAAGTAGAAAATGTAAATCTTCCCATTTTAGTTTGATAAAAAGCACATAGCACTTAGCAATTAGGCACTCACCTTTAATTTGAGCTGTTCAATGGTCAGGTGCTGGAGCTCCTGCTCTGGACCTTCGCCAACACATATACTCATATAGGACGTCTGATCGCCAATAAAACTCAGTGTGTCCACTGAAATCATCAGATTAATTTAAATCAAATTAACTAAAATAATGCCAATAATTTAAGAATGGACAAATGACACGTAAGATATGCAAACGTACTAGAATCGTTGGCTTGTCCAACCCCTCCACCCCGGTTCTGGATCTGTCCCAGTCTGGCTTGCAGAGAGGCATTCCAGCGTTGGGCTTCCTCTAGTGCATCACGCATGCTCTCTAACTCTGAAGGGTTTGAACCTGAACACACATGTATATTTATTTAAAGCAGTCAGTGACACTGCAAACACATTCAATATACATGTATGTACAACTTTAACTTAGTTCTCTGCATATTTCTTTTTTGGTCTTTAAGAACTTTATACACAAGAACTAATAATAAGAAGTGGATGGGCGCATAATCAGTTTTATATAAACCGAATATGTGCCATATAGAACAGAATACACACTAAACGCTATGTCAATGCATATTTACTTTATGCAGATATTTATTGTACGTTAAAGATATAGACTACGGAGTGGTGAAAGCGCGAGCCACCTTAAGACATGGGTAGGAAGTTAATGGGAATGTTAACAGAAAAGTTATTCAGGTATATTTGTTTTGTTTTGTTAGTGTGCACAGAAAGATTTATGTAGAATCACCTTAAATTTGAATAAAATTCAAATTAAAAGTTTTTCTGGATCCATAAATAAACATTTTAAATAATGATAATATATTTGTGTGTGTGTGTGTGTGTGTGTCTATATATATATATATAAAATTATTATTATTATTATTTTAAAAGTGTAATTTTTAAATGTAACATTTTTATATTAATTTATAGTTTAATTAACTTTATATATATATACACACACACACAACTTTTCACCAAAGTTGTCCTAAAACCAATTAATAAAATGTGTTCTTGTCTTAGGATAAACTTTGATTAACCTTTTTGAAAAGTTCATCAACATTGTCCTAAAACAAGTACACATTTTGGTTTTGGGTTTTTGGACAACTTTGATAAAAAGTTTAGATAATATTGCAGGTATTTATTTTGTTTTATGAAAGCATCACCAAGCCACAATCCCACAAAGTAGATGGACACAAAAGGATTATGGGTAAATGGAACAGAAACAGACAGAATGCATTTAATTTTTAGCAGTCAGTGTATTTGTAAACTGACTGATCCATCTCTTCTGCATTCATATTCAAGCTAAAAATGGTGAGTATATGTGGACCTCGCGACGATTGTGAAGGGTAATGGATTGGAAAGGTGCTGATGAGCCACACAGACATTTAAAAGACTTTATTACAAAGAATATTTATCTATAAATAAATAAATAAATCACAGAGAAATGAATGAATGAACAGAACAGACAACAGGCAGAAAAAAGGAGATGAACAAGAAGGACAAGAATGCCAGAAAATGTCAGAACAACACAAAAGAAAATAAAACAAACATACATGCAAGCCAAAATGAAGATAAATGCAAGCTTTCGTATAAATAAAAAAAAAAAAAACATGGTTTTGTGGAGATGAACAACGATAATGATGTAAAAGCTGGTGGTGCTGTCACTGTGTGCCCTGCTTTACACCAGTTACAGGCCTGATATAAATAAGAGCCACCAAGAAAATCAACAACCTGATGGGCAGAATATTAAGCCATTAGTCCGAGACCTTAAACTGGCTTTAGCCCTGCATCATTGCTGGCTTGGACAAACTAAAAGGTTATTTCAGTATATAGAGAGATTAGAGCATGGCATCTGATTGGTTTTCTGCACTCTCTGTCTGTACTGCACCTTCTCTCTCTTTGGCTCTCTGGATCTCTTTCTGTAGCTGATCTCTTAGCTCTGTGTTCATCTGGACTCCGCTTTCCAGCTGCTGTCTGAGGAGTGATACAGCTGTAAGCTCCAGCTGCAGTGCCTGCAACCTCTCAACACTGAAACAAAAAAGCATCATTAAAATATAGGTCTAAAATGTTTAACATCGCATTACAAAAGATACAACCTTGTAGGTGTCACACACACACCTGTCACGCTCTTTGACGGCTCTGATGAGGTCAGAGTAGAGATGTTGCTCGGCTCTCAGAGCTCTGTTTAACTGTGTCTGCTCAGTCAGCAGATCAGACACAGATGCAACATCCTACAAAATAAGGATATTTAGCATTAGAGATGCTAATAAGTCTCAGCTTAAAGAATGCATTAGTGTTAATTTGTACCTGTTGTTGGCGATCTCCTCCAATGATGGTTCTTTCTCTCTGAGGGAGGGAGGAAATGCTGCATTCACTTTCACCCGACTGGGACACTTGATCCCGGGTCAGAGGAAGTCGACCATCCCCTCTTTGGGACAAACGCTGGTGCAGCTCCTGCAGAGAACCACAAAACCAGACTGAAGCATATACTTTAACCCAACTTCAGAGCTTTTCAGCTTGAAAGTTTAATATTTCACTCTTTAGTTATCACTTTTGATCAATTTAATGCATCCTTCCTGAAGAAAACTATTAATTACTTACAATAAAAAAATTTTTAATTAACTGACCACAAAATATGAGTGTGATTTATACTCACAGTAATGATCTCTTCTTTAGTGTTGAGTGTTGATGTAAGAGACTCGATATTGGCTGTGTGTCCCTCTAACCGCGTCTCTAGTTCGGAGAGCATTGATTGAAGCTCTGCTAGAGAAATCTGTCACAGACACACACAATTATTTTAAAAACCTAAAATGTTGAAACAAAATAATCATAAATCCATTAAGATCTCAAAGACCTTGAGCTGGTTCTCTCTCTTCAGAGCGGCGTTCAGAGCTTCTGTTTTCTCTTTGAGCTCTTTCTTCAAGACCACTGCTGATTTCTTACTGACTGTTGCTATATCCAGAGTTTCCTCACTGTTTCGCCTGCTTAGCTCAGCTACAAACAGACACACACAAATCTCTAGATGTCATTTAAGTTATATAATGTATATTAAGATATATTTCTGACAATAGTGGTGGTTTAATCTGCCTGTATATGCACCACTGTAAAATTGTTATATTCTTTCAGGACAAACACCCCCTTACCGTCTCTCTCCTCAAGTTTCTCCTGTAGCACCTCAATGGTCTGTCTGAGCTCCAGCACCTGAGGAGGAGGAGCTTCACTTGTCTTCATTTCCAACAGGATGCGATCTTTCTCCTGTCCACGGTTTAGCATCTTCTATAAAACCAACAGAAGAACATTACTTGCCATTAACTTACCACAAAATGGCCATCTTGTGAAGTTCTTTTGCACACTAAAGCAATTTCAGTTGCAGTTTTTGTGTGATCAAAAGATTACAGGTCAATATCTCACACTGATAAGGGCATCCTTTTCCACCAACATTGCACGGAGTTCAGCTGTCTCTAGGTGACCTTCCTGTGTTGCTGTAACATTCAGTCTCTGTGCGTTTCTGAGCTGCAGGTGTGTGTCTGCCAGCTCCTTACGAAGATCCTGCATTTCTCCTGCACGATCATTCAGAGCCTGTATGTGACGCTCTGCACTCTCCTACAAACACAACACACATTTCTGAGGCACAGGAAACTATGCTTATAAGTACACACATATCAAGAGTTAGTGTGCAAGTGCATCAAAACTCTCATTACTTGAAATAAATGAAACATTTAACAATATAAATATATGTATATAAGTTAAAATAGGAAAATAGAATAGAAAAAATGTATTTATTAAACCATAATAGTATCTTAAATGATTCTAGTACTCCGTACCTTCAGAAGCTGGTCTTTGCTGCTGATTGTGGTCAGCAGATTTTCCACAGAGGTTTGGTTCTCGGTCACTAGCCTCTCTCTGTCCTTCACCGCCTCTGACAGCATCGCCTCTGTGACCTTTAACCTCTGACTCATCTGCTCTGCGAGGTCACGACCCTGAGACTCTGACTGGTTCAGAACCCTATTGGCCATCTCCTGGAAAGTGAGGAAAAAAATGCCTCAACACTAACCAAATTCTGACTGATGCACCAAAAACTTTATGCAGAGTGTATGTTGTACCTCCATGTCTCTTGTTTTGTTGTCCAGTGCTTGCTGTAAGTGCTGTATAATGGCATCTTTCTCTCTCAGAGCTCTCTGGAGGTTCTGCTCAGTGTCATCTTTACACCTCTGAAGATTCTTCAGCGAGTTCAACAGCTGCTGCAGCTCAAGATCTCTTTCCTTTATGAGAGCATCAAAACTCTACACAAAGAGAGAAACCATTACCATCTTTCTTACCAGCACTTAAGAAACCTTTCATGCGAAGAACTTACAATTTACCAATGTAAAATATCACTTACGTTGATAGTCTCCTCGTTGTGTGAGAGCAGGTTGTTGAGACGCTCCACGTCTCTTTCTTTCTCTCTCAAGCTTAGCTGCAGTAAATGGATCTCATTTTCTTTCTCCTCCACTGCTGCAAACTTCTCATCCAAGGCTTTCTGCTCACAGACAATAAAAGTACAAAAAAACTCAAGTCTTAAATACAAAAGACAAATCTGAAATCAATCTGGAATCATTATCTAAATTAGGCAGGTTGTTTCTGGTATACAAGTATAAAGGAAAAGCCACAAACCTCAAGTGCTTTCTCTTTCTCCTTCAGTCGTGCTCTCAGTTTACCCACCATGGGATCACCTTCCTCTTGAGTTCTGTTCTTCTCCAGGTCTTTCACCATATTCATATAGTCCTGAAAAAAATAAAAATAAACAGGAATATATATTTTTTCTGTGCAAGCACAGAAAGGTGCTGTAAGCTGTGCGTTTGTGTTTACCTGCAGCTGCTGGTCCTTATGATTCAGGCTAGCTGTGAGTCGTTCTGTGGCGTTCTGTAGTTTTTGCTCAGCAGCACGGTTTTGTTCTTGCTGTTCCAGACGCTGTTGTTCTAGAGCGTTCTCTCTGTCAGCAAGAGTGCCGTTTAGCTTCTTCAGCTGGTTCTGAAGATCCTGCAGTCAA
>JAUCMS010000023.1:855871-866266 GCA_032357445.1 Enteromius radiatus
GGCAACGAAGGAGTGGCTTCGTAAGAAGCATTTCAAGGTCCTGGAGTGGCCTAGCCAGTCTCCAGATCTCAACCCCAGAGAAAATATTTGAAGGGAATTAAAAGTCTGTGTTGCCCAGCGACAGCCCCAAAACATTACTGCTCTAGAAGAGATCTGTATGGAGGAATGGGCCAAAATACCAGCGACAGTGTGTGAAAACCTTAAGAAGACTTACGTTTGACCTCATTGCCAACAAAGGGTATATAACGCTAAATCATTGAAATTATATGCTGAAAGATAGTTAAGAAGTGAAATCAAGAAAATCTATGTGTGTTTTGTTTCTGCATAAACTGCACTGTCTGCCATAAAAATATATATATATATTTTTTATAATGTTTCAAATTTCTGAATGTTTCAACACCTAGTGAGCTGCCTACCAAGACAGCATTTAGACATCAAACGCACAGCTGCCTAAAACGTACCACCTTTCTCTCTCTCATAATAAGAAAAGAAACAAAAGCAAACATTTTGATTTTATTGTACTTACGTTCTCGTAATCTTTCATGGTCAGAGCTTTGGCTGGAGACATCCTCTGCCCTGGAAACAGAGGCGCTGCAGATGACAAGACACCAGATCAACAAATGAACAAACACTGCTGTTCGCTCCAGAAATGATCATAGTCTCACTTATTTTCATTTGACCCTTCGAGGCTTTGATGAAAATCTTATTATTAAGACCATGTGGTTTGATACACAAGGACAGACATCAGAGAGAAATACAACAAGTGTGTCAGACTGTGTGTCTTTATTAGTGTTAAAGGTAAAAAGCTGGAGGGAAGAACAAAATAATGGTCTTTTCATCTTGTTCTTTTACATAATCTATTTAATCTCGACAATTCAGAGGCTATAGTACACAGATTTGCCTCCTTAAAAGAATCTGAAAAAAAGTTCAAAAGCACCAATTCCTCATTTGTGTCTTCTGTTTACAGATTACATTACGAGAATAAGGGGGTTTGTACCTGTCATGTCGTCCATGCTGAAGTTGCCGCTGTTCAGAGACTCCGGCAGTCTGGAAATACTGTGATATAAACACACACACACACAACACAAAAAACTAAACAGTTTAAAAACATATGAAAAAACTCAAAACATCAAGTCAAATACATTGCAACCACAACAAAGCCGCAAAACTGTCAGCATTCATCCATAAAGCAGGTGCAAATATCCAGCGGTTACACTTAACACTACAGCATCTACTCTGTTTTACTGTCCAGCTCATGGAAACAAACACTGAGAGGATGAACAATGCATCCATTGGCTGTGGACGCTTTTCATGAACCAAGCTCAAGGCAGGAGCAGAAATAAAGTGTGTGTGCTTTCATAACCGCTTTAAAGTGCAGCACTGGCTACAAGCAAGAGCATGATGTAAGCAGACCATCACAAACTAATGTGAATGTACAGATTACAGCATGTTTATGTTGTGTTTGTGTGAATTTGCTGTAACTCTTGGCTTCCTAACAAGTTCAATCCCCTTTGCTCCTCTGACAGTCACCCAGACCTACGGCAAGCCTGTTGGGACACTGGACTTACGTAAGACTGAGCAGCTGTCAAACAGAAGATGCTGTCATCATCATCATTTCTCATACAATATCTCAAACAGACCAATTTATAGGCTGATATTTGATATTAGTGGCATTTGCTGATTTGTTATTTTATTTAAAAGTATTTCAAACACGTACATTTGAAAGTGTATCATTTTCAAATTCTAACTTGCAAATTAAAAATATATATGATTTTATATTTGATTTTTTTCATCTCAAAAACTAAACTAATACAACAAAAATTATGTCTATACAGTTTATTAAATTTATTTTAATTTTAGTTTTTGTTTATGGGCTATATTAAACTTAACTAAATGTTGTGCTGGCAACTAGCTGAACTAGCTAACCTTTTTAAATGTTTAATCATGTTTAAAACATGTTTACAAAAAATTTTGAATTTAAGTTATTTAAAAAAAAAAATTAGATTATATTTTTAGATATAGTTTTTTATTTTAGATTTTCCAATTGTATTACATTTAATTGAGTTTCAGTTTTAGTTATTTCAATACATGAAGTTAAACTAATGAAAAATAAGAAATTACGCCTTGGCAACTAGTTGAAATAAATTATGTTTTTCATATTGTATTTTATTTCATACTGTTATAATTATTATACTACACTTTTTTTAAGATAACATTTAAGTACCTTTTTTTTTTTTTTTTTTTACAATATTAGTTTGTGTTAACTGTAATGATCCTGCCCAATATAAACAAGCTAATTGTAATAATTTATTTTTCATTTCAAACAATAATATTGGAATTGTTTAGACTAAAACAATAAATTCATATAATAATAATAATAGCTAAAGATTTTAACTTTCAGACCAGTAACTAGATTACTGGTTGATCTCTAATTATTTCCTCTCAAATCAGCCATATTTCCATATCAGCATCAGCCACTGAAAAGCCCAGCACAAATCCCAAATGACCACTACATCCTATGTGTGTTGCAAAAATGCAGCCTAAAAATACAACAGCTTTTATAATATGCATATAGAATTCATGAGACTACGTTCATGTGGAGATAATAGCAGGTGCAACTTTGCTCAATAACAATGTAAACAGCGCCTCTCAACACCACTATTGTTCATCTACAGGCAAACAACTTCCTCTTCTCACATTTTCCTGCACCGTTAGCATTGTGCTAGCCACAGGAAGACACACACAAACTATTATATAACTGTCTTATGGATTCACGAGCGAGTTAGTCTCAGAATTGTATTTAAATTGGTTAAAAGCTCCTCTCAGGTGTCAGAGAATCAAGCAGCTGACTGCTATCAGCTTTCGTCTTGTGTTTCCCCACAGGCTCACCACCTGCTTTATAAAGGTGACACTGCAATGACACGACCATCCGGACAGCACAGACGGTCTCTAACTTGACAATTAAACCCAAGAGGCCTTCAGCTCCTGCCCATTAGAGACCTGCTGAACTTGACAAAGACTGAGCTATGAAATAAAGCAGTGATCTACTACAAATAGACAGCAGCAGGTCTACAGCTCTACACAGAAGCAGCAGCACAGGTGTAACAGAGTTACAACCTACCTAAATCAGTCCTTCATGTTCACATGGCCACAGAAAAGTAAAACACAGAGGAGATCAATGCGTCAGATAATAAACAGGAGCGCTATTCCGCTATGTGCCGTTTACAGGAAGGAAGTAATGTGTTTTCTACTATGACAGCGCATGATCAACACATAACAGCAGCTAGAAACTCTCTCTCTCTGTCTGATAGCATTACTCAACAACAACTAAAGCCACTTTAGAAACTGAAACTGAATGCAATGTGTTAATGCTTTCTAACTGTTCTAATAAACTAACTCTGCTTGATATTGTTGTGGTCTGGAGTTGATTAAATGCACTTTTGTCTATTTTAATCCACACACATCCAGATTAATGGAGACGGCTATATTTAATGCATTCCATTTGATGCATACAAAATGACTTAGCTATTTCTTAAGACATTACAATATAATTATCCCTATCTGATCACGGTTTGTGAATGTATTGAATCCCCAAAATAGTTTCCTCAAACATTAATCTGACTCTTGAACGTCAAAAACAGCCTCGTGTGCCCAGATGCTTTAGAGATCGAGTCCCTGCTATATTTAACTAAGAGGATCATGTGTGTTTTGTTTTTAACACGAAGGCTGTGAGATTCAAACTCCACACACATGATCAACAATATTATAATACCAACAACCACAAAAGCTGGATTTAAACATCACCAGATTCCATATAAACAGAAAATATCAATGCAAAATATTTACATATTCATAAATATACACATTAGATGCATAACGTTACTGATATAATAGTTGGATCTGAAACGAATCAACCAGCAGTCTTTTTGAAATTCGTCTATGCAGCTGTCAAGAACACACATAGCTGTCAGACGGATGAAAAGTTAATAACAACAGCATAATATGCATTTGAATATCTGAGATAAAATAATAAAAGCATCACATTCGCAAATCATGGTACGTCACACCAATCTAACAATTAACGTTAGTTATATTATCGACATCGGAGAATAGCTCAATGTGCTGTAACGTTAATTCTAACGTTAGCCCATAGTCGAGTGGATTGCCACAAAACATTTTAAAATTGTAATGTTGAGTAACACACTGAAAATATTTGGTAGGCACTGTTCTCGTGCTTATTTAAATGTTTTCTCCCCTCGTGCTAACATGCTAACGCTAACGTTACCTGACAGACAGACACTGACAGAAATTAAAAAATAAAGCGCTTCACCTCAGATTGATGTCAAACGGCAGCGTTTGATCCTCTCCGACCACAGAATCCATTCTGGATCGAATTATGAGTGTTCTGTTTTATCTGTGAACAATATTTCTCTCAAAACATGATGCCCGTTGTATTATTTTGAACTGTGAGCGGTAGATTATGAATGTAATTTCAAAGCAGACGTTGGAACCGCCATTTTAAAATCCGTGATGTCACCGTGCGAGCACGCGCAAACGTTTAAGGAGTTGGGCGGTTCTCGAAATTCCACTGTGGAGAACGCTTAGCTTATGACTATTTTTTTAGGTAATGTTGAATCCTACGGGAAACTTGTAAATAACATTTAATTATGCTGATATTGCCTGGTATCTTTCCAGTGTTGAAGGTTTATTTTGTGAATATTAAAAAGATTTCGTGGCGATGGGTGCGCTGCGTTGCTAACGCGTGCAAGATGATTGGACAGAAGAGGTCGATTAGCCCGCCTCTGCTTCACTCCTATTGGCTGTCATGTCAATTTTGAGCGTCAGGCTGTAAGAAACAGCAAAAAAAATACATTTTTGATTTTAAGATTAATTTTAATTTGATTTTAAGAACCCAATGGTATTTAGTAGAATAAATTAAAATTATATAAATTACTTTAAACTAATTTATGAGTGTGTTTAACTTTAACATTAATCACATATTGATGGAGATTTAAAATTGATGTGAATATCACACATTTATTCTAATTCAAGAGACATACAGACAGTTATGAGTCTATTTCATCTATTAAATACATTGTTTATGATGTAACTTTCAAACTTTCATGTTAGCAAATGTAAACGTAAATGTCTTGCTTGTAAATAGACTATCTACTGTCATCTACTGGCAGAAGACACTAAATACAGGATCAGATGAGGTTTAATAACAAGGAATTACCTTGCATGTTTACAGAAGAAATGATTAGGTAAAAAAATAAAATAAATAAAAGTTTAAGCTTCAATAGGCATAAATTATAGGCCTATAGAGATGGGTAGCAGGGGCTGAGAAGTTTTTGTCCTTTTTTTCTTGGCAAGTCGCGGAACCTCCGTATCTCTTTATGGCCACAGCAAATAGGAGTGCACTTTTACTATAAAGTTAAACCATGTGCATAACATGTGCATTTAAATGCATAAGCTAACCTATTTTACATTCCAGCATATATGTGCAGCACGTTGACTTCACACCTTTTTCACACCATCTGCATGTCTCATTCATGAATATGTATGATGAACAAGCTTTTGGGGTGGACTGAGCATTACAGCTATAGTGAGCCTCTTTATTAAAATACCTGAAGGTGAGGAATAAAATACAAATTGTCATATTTACTCTGCATTGATCTAACTCGCAAATATCTCAATTACAATTTAGTAGAAATTACAAATTCTCAGGTGTGTTTTAGGCACTAAAACAATCCAGTATAGACAAACACCTTTGTATATTAGAATAATGAACCTCAGGCTGGTTTGCTGGCACCTCCCTGACCGCTGATGGGTAGCTTTAACACTTTTGAAAACCAACCGAGTGAGGGTTTCATTTGAAGTCCATAACTGAAAAACATCTGTGGTCAATGGAAAGTCCCAACCTCTGAAAAACATAAACCTATGTGGAAAATGTATATATGTGTGGTCTGCATGTGCGTGTTTTTGTGAATTGTGTTTCAGTGGTTAAGTGGCTTTCTGAAAAAATCACCCTTGCTTTCTTGTAGCCTACATTTCTCTTAAGAAGTGTGCATGCCAAATATCTTGAATGTACATGTTATTTATATTATATATTATATTAATTATATATGATGTTCCTCACTTCAGACTTTTAATAATAAGATACATTCGATCTCAAATGACCTAATGAGGAATACAAGCATACATGTCATTTAAAGGGTTAGTTCATTAGAGAGCCATCTGTCTCTCCATAGACAGCAATACAAATGAAATAATCTCTCTGACATCATCAAAAATATCTTAATTTGTGTTCCGAAGATGATCAAAGGTCTTATGGGTTTGGAATTTTTGGGAGAACTAACCCTTTAAACACCTTTATTTTTACATGTTGTTGGGTCCAAATGTCTGTAATCTCTATTTAAATACTTGTTTTTTTTGGTCGGCGATACAGAGCACTGACCACCAGAACAACCAGGCGCAGGAACAGTTTTTTCCCACAGGCTATATTTAGCCTCAACAGTTAAAACTTCTAATTATACATTGTCAGCCATATCTGGCAAATTTATACACAAACCTGAAATTTGCACACTTGTAAACTGCACACTTGGTAAATAACATATCTGCACACTTGTAACACGTGTACACTTATTTAAACAATTCATTATTTAAACATTTTCCCCTATACATCTGTTTTCTGTATATAGTATATTATTTAAAAAAAATAAATCTTCTTCTCATATCAGCATATTACGTCTCTACTATGTTATTCCTTTGTGTGTTTTTCACTATCATGTACGTCTTCTCTGTATTGGAAGCTCATGTCGTCAAGTCAAATTCCTTGTGTGTTAAAACATCATTGGTAATAAAGTTCTTCTGATTCTGATTACTATTAGTCTTATATTATTACAAAATAGTCAGAACAACAATCTGCACGAAACATTTAATCGAAAAATGCACTTGAATTTCATCTAATATGTTCACAGCACTTGAGTTTGTATGAACTTTACAAGTTTTTCAGAATATGTAAATGGTCAGTGTATTCTTAAACGAAGACCTTGTTACAGAGTCTTATATGTTTTTAATCAAATAATTTCAGACAATACTATATCTTTCTTTATAATGCACAGTCATTTATTAAAACGCTGATGAGCTGTGATGAGAGCTGCTGTGTTCAGTGCAGCAGGATGAAGGAGAGCAGAGAACAGCAGAGGAACAGGAAGCTCTGAGAGACGCTCTCAGCACCGTTACACAGATAACCTGAACAACACGAGATGTTCCCATAAGATTCTAAAACCTGTCCAAGCTCCAGATCACAGCCTTTATCGACTCTATTAACAAGAAAACAGAAGTCAAGCGGGTCAAAATTGCTAATAGGGAAATAATAGAGAAGAAAACTCCTACATTCTTACCATTGACTTTTGTAGTAAAGCAGCGGTTTTCATCCCCCAAACAACTCATTACTTTTGAGCAGCCCTCATCATCGCAAGTGAAACATTTCTTTCCACTGGGCTTATTAGAGGGTGGAGAAATATAATCTGGGGGCACTATAATCTGGGGGCAGTTGTGGCCTAATGGATTGGGAGTTGGACTGGTAACCCAAAGGTTGTGGGTTTGAGTCCCAGGTCCAGCAGGGATTGTAGGTGGAGAGAGTGACATAATTCCATAGCATTCCAAAATTATTCTTTTCTTACAAATAGTGTTTATCTCCTTTAGTCTTCGATTGAAAGCATAATATTTTTCAAACGTCATCTACATTTGTATTTGGCACTTGGTTTTTATAGTTAAAAGAAGAATGATACCTGCTTTTTTATTGCATAATTTGGTGTTACAGCACTGGGCATAAAACATCTTTCTCCAGCAGCCTGTGCTAAAAGACCAGCTTTTACATTCGTGTGGCATGGCACAGCTCCAAGAGAAGGACTCCTGGGTTTCTATTGTAAATTAAAAAAAAAAAAAGAGAGAGAAGAATGAATGAGAAGAATATTTACACTGGAGTAAATATTTGGGTTTTGGAGTAAACATTGTATTTTTTTACTAGAATATAGTGAAACTTGGGGGAACTTCTGAACTGAATCAGAAAATATCTATAGTTTTGAATGGCCATCAGAATACTAGCACTATACCTCTCTTGGTCCTACATGTAGCTTGTTTGTACTTTAGACGAGTCGAGTTTCTGATCCATACCAACTCCTCTGTCAGGTTTCTAAGTAACAGTAAAAGTGCACTTCATCATACTCAACTTACCTAAGTAGTCTACTGTTTTTGTACTTGCACACTTGATATGTTTAGCATTACATGTTTTATATTTTGTACAAGTACCTCCAGGTAGATCCTTGCAATTATAGCAGACCAGAGACAATCCTTAAATGACAAACAGACAGAGAGAGACATTCAGTGACATCTGTATTTACATCACAAAATATATTAAAAATACTGTATGCCTTCTGTACCTCCAGGGAGAAGAATGAAAAGAAGAACGATGGAGACTCGCAGATGCATCTTGTGACGGAACAAGAATGAACAGACAATGATTCATTTGCCTTTTATGTCTGCTCAAAAATGGGAGGGTTTTGCACATCGGTATACCCCTTCAAAAACAAGCCTGATGCTTTATTTCCTTAGTGATCACATAGACAATAAACAATCTACAAAAAAAAACCCTTTCCTGCTGCAGAAACCACAGTTCTGCAGAAGGAAAAGTGGTCAAAACCATTAAACCCGCTCACCTGACCCAATATAACAGAATGTTCATGCTGATCTTTACCATCAAAATAATGTAAGTGAACATTGAGGTCCATATTTTAAAAGTAACCCATATGCCTTTCCCTCAGATTCCAAGTCTTCTGAACTCGTATGATGGTTTAGTGTGAGAAACAGACAGGAAATCATTTCTTAATGATTTAATTAGGCTTGGATTATGATCTGTTCTACACATGAATCTACTTTATTATAAACTTGGACTGTACTGAGTCACATGGACTATTGTGAAGGTGCTAAAAGGCTGAAGGATGAGAACGACAGCTCAATGGGTGCAGGTTAACTAAATTACAAAGTGAGGTAGATATAGGTTTCAATTTGACATATGGTTAAAACATTATTCTTTTCTCTTATGTTTTTGCGAGATTTGCTAATTTCTCTAACAAAAAAGCATTAGTTTGTGTGAAAAGCTGCTTATATACACACCATACAAGACCAGACAATTCTAACAATTAAATGAAAAGATACAATGCCTGATCGACCGTTGCTCCCTGCTGGATACACAGGACATCTAATTTCTCATGGTTTGAAGAAAAACATGTCTTATGCATCCTAAATTCATCCTAAATGTGATATTAGTGATTTTCAATACTATTTCTTGCAGATTGCATGGATATTATGCCCACGAGAAATGACTTAAATGAAATGTTACAGGAGTAAAATAGGATATCTTTATTTCTATTTTGGTCTGAAATAATTAGCGAGAAGATAAATGCGTCAAAGATTCATGGAAGCAGCTGCATTTTCCTGAATAAAGTATCACTCTGTCAAAGTGTATTCCAAAATGTGGACTGGCAAATACAATTAGGCACAATTTAAACACACAATTAGATATATTATGCAATCCCAGTGATAACAGCTATGCACTTGAATTTCATTATTTCTTTCATCTAATATGTTCACAGCACTTCAGTTTGTATGAACTTTACAAGTTTTTCAGACTATGTAAATGATCAGTGTATTCTTAAACGAAGACCTTGTTAGAGGGTCTTATATCATGTTTTTAATCAAATAATTTCAGACAATACTATCTTTCTTTGTAATGCACAGTAATTTATTAAAACGCTGATGTGAGCTGCTGGGTTCAGTGCAGCAGGATGAAGGAGAGCAGAGAACAGCAGAGGAACATGAAGCTCTGAGTTATGTTCTCAGCACCTTTAGCAGTCTGAGTGACTCTTTGAGCACTGTTACCAATATGAGTGACGCTCTTAGCCCAGTAATCACTCTGAGTGACGCTTTGTGCACCATTACCACTGTGAGTGACGCTCTCAGCCCCGTTAGCACTGTGAGTGACGCTCTCAACCCCGTTACCACTGTGAGTGACGCTCTCAACCCCTTTAGCACTGTGAGTGACGCTCTCAGCCCCTTTAGCACTGTGAGTGACGCTCTCAACCCCGTTACCACTGTGAGTGAGGCTCTCAACCCCTTTAGCACTGTGAGTGACGCTCTCAACCCCGTTACCACTGTGAGTGACGCTCTCAGCCCCTTTAGCACTGTGAGTGACGCTCTCAGCCCCTTTAGCACTGTGAGTGACGCTCTCAGCCCCGTTACCACTGTGAGTGACGCTCTCAACCCCTTTAGCACTGTGAGTGACGCTCTCAACCCCGTTACCACTGTGAGTGACGCTCTCAGCCCCTTTAG
>JAUCMS010000023.1:870118-917685 GCA_032357445.1 Enteromius radiatus
AAAAGTAAAAAGCACAATCTTGACAAATATAAGCTAACCATAGTTCAGGGATTCCACATTAAAATCTTCAGCAGACTCTGATTGATCACGCAGCAGGCGATCCACGACCTCAATGACAGAAAACAGCTCGAATCTTCACACATCTGCTCCTAATGATGTAGACAAACAGTAGTGTTTACATAAAAATACCACAACGACATAATTTCACATGATAAATAAAAATATAAATAAAAATACATTTATAATTACAAGATTGTGGTCCTCATCAAAAATAACCAGAGCTCCTTTCAGCTCTATGTTGTGTGCTCTTCGACTCTGAATCAACAAAATCAATTTAGAATTAAATCTAACACATCTATATATTAAAATAAGCAAGTTGTAAACGTAGTTTGGGGAGGGAGTCTAACGTAACAATCATCCTAATCAGTGCTGTTTAACTCTAGCATGCACACACTTTCTACTCAACATAAACCATTAAAAAACGTCTCACCTTTGGGTCAAGCAGGTAGCTGTAAGGCATGAAGATGATGTCAGCGTGTTGGTGAAGTCCACGTGACGGGTAGTATGGACAAAATCTACAGGAGCAAACAGACTGATCAATGTGACTCTTTATAAACGCTTCAAAAGAAAAGCCTCGTTCACGCTGGAAACCTGTCAGACGCTGCAGCAGCAGATTTAAGAGCTTTCAAACAGCTGTTTATCTCAGTGCTGCACTCAAGGCTGTGTCTCACTTTTGCTTTTTGCCTGTTTTACAAGATCCTCCACATCCAAAATAGAGTTCATGATTTCTTTGTCAGTGCTTTTCTCTAAAAAGGAACAAAACAAAAACAAACAGTCAGTTTCTATTCATAAGCTGCTTCACAAATTGATAATCAAAAGCATTATAACTAACACACAGCTGTTCTGGTGTGTCACGGATGTTAAGACTTCATACCATCAACATTGTTGTAAAAGACACAGGAGCGAGTCGATACTTTTCTTCTGCACATGTGGACCTTGAAACAACACATAATGCTTTCATTATTATGGTGCTGAGATATAGCTCTGACATTTTATACATGAAGAGTTCATTTGATTTCTTTACAAGAAAATTACAGATGGCACTTGGAAAGTTTTGAATCATAAATGGGTATATATATATATATATGTATATATTGTATTTCATACCTCTTCATACACACACACACACACACACACACACATATATATGTATACATATATAAATAATTCTGGAATTTTATGATCAAATACAAACACACACAAAGGCCAAAACTACGGTTAATATTACAAAAGGAAAATACAAAAATAAAAACTGATGGAACATGTCCTTCAAGCCTATTATAGTATCTCACTTATACTAAAACTAAAATAAAATAACTAAAATGACATTGAATCATACCCTAGTGTGGTTACTTTCATGACGCATCACTTCCTGATTTATACAGAGCTGCTCTCTAGATCCCAAAACACAAATGTTTGGCCTGCAATCAAGAACAATACAAACAAAAACCATGAAAAGGTTTTTATTCAGCAGGAATATTTCGATGTTTCTCAAGTAGCACATCTGCACAATCAGAGCTATTTCTGAAGGGTCACATGATACTGAAGACTGGGGTAACATTGCATCACATGAATAAATTACATAATATTGTTATTAAAACAGTGGTGTATGTATTAAAGAAAACGCTAAAAAACATTTTAGCATTATGTATTTTTTTTTTTACTATATGTTTTCATATTCTTAAATGTTAAAGCTGACTGCACAACATACTTTAAATACATGATATTAAGACTGACTGACCTGTACGATGTGTTCTTCAGTTCACTGATGACCTGTGTTAGCTGTGAGTGGGTCCTGGATGATATATGATCTTGGGGATGTCTGTGTAATCAGCTACAAAAATAAGGAAAGACAAAACTCAGGATCATGGCACTTGTGTTTGGTAAACTGTCAAAGGAGTTTAGTTTAGTGAAGTCAGATCAGTGTAAGGACAGAGACAGTGTCTCCACGATGACATTGGCCTGTCAGGGAACAGCTCCGCTCCTTCCATTCTCTCTGCTGTCTTACAGGCAGAGATGGTGTCTTTGAAGTGCTCTCTCCACCCCAGCACTGAATCACGTTGTGGCAGAAAACGCCTACATTACTATTTTTCAGTAAAATTGTCCAGTTCAGATGCTGGTAGACAATCCTCCTGCAAAGGGCAGGGTGATCAGAGCCACAGCCATTTATAAGAAGTCTGAACACGTGGCTGACGTGGTACATCGATGTCCCCACCACGAGACATCCTAGTGATGGATTGGCTCCTCCTGCTCACCTGATCCGAGTGGAAGAAAACTTGCGTGCTTTTTACAAGGACGATGATGCCACGTCAAGGCACAGTGTGGTGGTTCCCTACGAAGCTCCTCAATCGGTGTCGTGGCCCAAAGAGGTTGCTTCCAATCTTCAATCTCAGTTGGTTCAGACAATCAAACTCAAACAGCAGAGTTTCAGATGTTGAAGAAACAAAACTTTATTAAAACAACAAAGTTGAGAAGAACAGCCGCCCATCCAACTGCTCTCTCCCTTGTTTGTAAAAACTGGACATCTTATACCTTTTCAGAATTGACCCCTTTAACCCCTCATGACGTTGCTTGGTCAGTCCCCTTGGTTTCATCTTATCGGTTGAATATTCCCTTATTTGCATAGATGGCTATTAATCAATTCCTCCTCATCCTCCCCATATATGATCTCATATGCTTTTTCTAGGGAGGTGTATTTTCCCTCCATTAACGGCTTAAGCCTCCATCAGTTCTTAAATGATTTAATTACTAAAAATGACCTTGGTGGCCTTCACCTAGGTTTTGGGCACTAGGCCCCAAATCATACGGCATAAGAATATCACCTTTTCTATCTAGCCCATCTACGCACACACATCCAAGCGTCAACTGTCACAATTAATTAAAAAGTTTCCATAATTTACATACATAAGAGCAATGCATTAGTTGGTTTCGTGATTTACATTCATGAGAACTGTCACCTTCCCTTCGCACACACACATTCTCAGACATGGGCCTCAACTATTACGCACATACTCAAGTATTCAGGCTAAGGCCTCAACTTCTAGGCTTCAGCTGCTAGGCCTCATTCAGTATGTTAATTGTTTACATCCTTTTGTTAATATGATAATATAAGTTCTGACTTGGATGTGTCATTTGATCTTGGATGTAGTTAGCGACGTACGAAGAACGAGCCCCAGGACAAATCCACAACAATCAAATCCAGCTAACTGAGTTAGCGAGGTACGAAGAACAAGCCCCAGTTGCTCAATGCTGCAAAAACACATTGTAAACAACAGAAACCTTTGAGCACAAAATGCACTGGCACAATTGCACTGTAAAATGATTGATGCCTATCTTAGACCAGCTGTTCTCAACTAATTCTGCATTTATCATAAATACTAGCTTCCTAGTCAGAAATTGGACATGAACAACCTTAGAGAGACTTACGTTATATGGCCAATTTCCAACGAGGAAACAAGCATAATGGCTGATGCAATGAAGTTTTATAAAAAAATCTTTATAGAAATGCTATAAAAACACTTAAAATAAAGATGTTCATCATCAAAATATCAGCTTAGGAGCAATTTTGAATATGGAGTCAAAAAAGTTGTGAACCAGTGTCCAAGGAAATATACTGTTTTGCCATCATGTAGAAAAAAAAATAAAAAGTTACAAGACATCTAATACATAAAATTGCAGTACATGCTAAATTAATCTTCGATATCAGCATCATGGACCTCCGGACAGCACTGACTACAAGAGAAGTGCCAAGCAACTGAGCATCGCCTTGGGCCATCTAACCTTGGTTTTAAAGGATGAGGAGGACATTATTACTGACGGAAGGAGCAGTTAGTTATTTTCTTAAAACAGTTCAACTTCATATGGTTCCATTTTCTTTCTCTAACGTGTTTCTGTCCTGTTTGCTCTCAGTGCTGAGCTGTAATCAGGAGGAAAGTGGGCGGCGTTGTGGAGGACAGGGAGATCTGCTGTCTGGTTCTTTAGGAGTCTTTGCTCATTGGGCATTCAGCTCACCTCCAGATGAAACTAAAAGGTAAGTTGTAGGGCTGTTAAAATGGCTGAAGAACATGAGAGGCTTTTGGCTTCTCTCCTGAGGCACACTGAGCAAATTATTATGAACCAAATATAATTAATTAAGTTGCTTAAAAGTGTATAAACAAAACAAGATGTATGCATAGTTTAATACCAAAGGCTGAAAGCCATAAAGTCTAGAGACGTGTTTTTTAAAAGATGAATTTACATTACTCTAGAAAAACCTTTTAAATGTACAACAGCACGCCACATCTAGTGGGTTAAACTGGATTAGTGCTGTCAAGCGATTAATCGTGTCCAAAATTGTGAATACGAATGGGAATGTACTTCAGAGGTATTTTACTCATAAACAATTCTAGGGGTGCCAATAATTGTGGTCAACAAGTATTAGAGAAAAACTTTTATTTCATCACAAGAATTTCTCCCCATTTCGATTGTTTTAATTCAATGATAGGTTAAATTCAAATTTTTTGAATGAAAGATCAAAAGGATAAACAATGGAAGGGCTCGGGAGAGGAAAGAGGCTGTCAGCCAATTCCCAACACTGAGTGCTCCCCCTGGAGAAAAGGAGGAGGTGTAGGGGTGGAGGTGGGATACTGAGATCGAGGTGAGGAAGTAAGGGACTTCCAAAAATAATTGGAAGATTAGGGAGGCGGAGATCATAAACGACTGCCTTCGCGCAACTCCTCCCGAAATGAGTTTTCAGGAAACTCAGGTTTACTAAGGGTGCCAATATTAGTGGAGGGCACTGTATGTATGTGTACTGTGTGTATGTATGATGCTTTTATGAATACAAACACATGTATATACATTCACATATTCAAATTCTTATATTTGATATTACATATATTTAATATATAAAAATGTTCGTGAATATGTACATGCATGTGTTTTTTATTTATATATACGTAATTAAAATACGCAGTATTCACACACATATATATATATATATATATATATATTATGTAAACAAAAACTTCAGTTGATCTCTCTTCAGTAGTTATTTAATGCGTTATTGCATATCATGTTCATTTCCAGCATGAATCCTTCACTGGTAGCTGCATTTGGTGCTTCCTCTCTGACGAGGAAATGTAATCACCAGGCCTTCCACAAACACGGCAGATCTACCATCACCTCTGACATGATCCAAGAGATAGGCAGTGCTTTCAAGACACTGTTTGAAGACTAATCTACATGTGTGTATCCATTCTCTTTTCATGCTCATTATAAAGGTCTGCATCTCAATATTATTCACATCAGTTACAAGTGAAGTACCTAAAAAGCATTTTAAAGTGCCTCTTTAGTTCTGCAATACTGTTTCAGCCATTTATGCGCTTTTATGTCTGTGTAGGGGATGTTTTTACATCTGTGTCATGTTTTGCAAGTATTTAGATTTGTATATGATAACCCATGAAGATCAATAAATTGCTACCATACTATCAAGCAATCACCTTTATACAGTGTGTGCCAAATTATTAGGCAAGTTAAAATTTTTCCCAAGAACATTTGACCAATCCCAAACCACATCAATCTTAATAACTACTACTGCTTTAGTATTTAATCACGTATAAGCGATATATAATTGTCCGGGAAGGCTGAAAGATCTATTCAGGTGTGTTCTTTTTTTTTCCAGATAAAATGAGCCAAGAAAAAGTTTGAAGGTTAAAAATGATTAAATACCCATGAGAAGGATGCAATACTAGTGCAATAACAGAATTAGCCAAGTTCAAGCATGACCACTGCACAGCAATATTCTCCTTGGGTCAGAAAAATACAGAAAGACTGCAAAAGAATGAATAATTAATGTCAAGAATTAGGTGAGAAACCATAAGATTTAGTCTCCAGCGCCATCGTTTTCCAGAACCTTTCTAGAGTTTCCACAATGTGTCAGGTTCTTGGAGACTCTGCTTGGGTAAAAAAATCCTAAAAATGACCATAACATTCTGAAGTGTTGTGAAATTCATCAGGACTGATTTTATGGACAGATGAGGTGTGAGTGACTCTTGAAGGAACAGCATCCTCTTGAACCACTGTTTGAAGAATTGATCTTCCAGAATCTGGCACTAAGTTTAGGAGCTCATATTAATCACTCTCTGCAAGACAGACCTTTCTGGATAAAATGAGCTCCCAAAACTTACTTCCAGATTCCGGAACATAAATTCTTCAAGCAGTGGTTCAAGACCTGAGAACTTCAAACCAACTGATTCATTCATATACGAAGCAAAGTTCACTAGATGAATAAATCATTGATTCATAAGTCGAGGCGAATATGATTGGCTGTCACCAGTGTGGAAAGTCAGGGAGCTGTTGATGGAGAGATTGGGAAGAGTTCACAAAGCTAGGCTGAGAGGGACAGACTAAAAAATTGTTAAATTTGTGGCATCACAAATTGTTAAAATTACATCAAAAGCAAGACATCATTTTGGTTGTATAATTTAATAAATTTCAGTGTTCTTTAAAATAAATATATGGTAAATAATAATAATAATAGGCTAAAATAAAGAAAAGTTAAAGCAAAGTTTTGTACAATCCAAACATATACAACAGAAAGCCCTGCTCACAGGAGTCCCTGGAGTGCATACATTCCTTACTGAACACACACACACACACACACACACACACAATCATTGGCAATGTGTTTCTATGACAATCTGATTCTTCAGTGAAGTATTAGGAAAGTACATTAATACTGTCAGCAGCCAGCGTGAATACACCAAGAAAAGGAAAGATGGATAATACAGAAGCATTTCATGATAAAACCATGAAGAACATCTACACACACACACACACTCAGATCCCTTGTCACATGTTCATTGCACTGCTAAACTGAGTGTCACGTATGAACAGCAGCATATGGAGAGGTATGAGAAATGCAAAACAAACGGACGCGCTCGTACACACATTCGCACGTGCCCGTGTAATGATAGCAACCATAATTCATAGTTCAAGTAGAGGGAGTGTCGTCTTTTGTGTAAATTAATACTATGGTAAAAATCAAACAGAAAAGTGTCACATCCTGCCTAAAAAAAAACAACACTGAATGAAGTATTAAACCTAAAACACATTCATTAACTCTGTCAATCAAACATCAAACTCCACCCACTTTTGACTTCCTCAGCTCTGCCTGTGTAACAGCAGCCAATAGGAGCGCGGCAGCTGGTGAGCCAACAGGAATAGAACCAATAGAATATTAGGAGGCCTGCTCATTAGCAAAACGGCAGTTTAAGAGACTGGAATATGACCCAGTAGCCAATCAGAAAGCAGCGGTTGGGAAGCAGTATCATTTTTTCTTCGATGTGCTCGGCCGCTTGGCCTGCCACAGGTAGCTGTGGATGGTGAGAGCGTCTACGCTGACCGACACGGACTTGGCGGGGATGACGGTGAACTGCTTGCGGTCAGAGCTGTATTTGTAGAGTCTGTCGATCATCTTGCGGCTGATGGCGCGCGGCCCCGTGCCTTTGAGCTTGACGATCTCCTCGGTTTCGGGGGAATACGTGTACAGCGCCCTGAACTGACATCCACCGTCACGGAAAAGGATTATCAGGTGGTTGGATTCACACCGCTCGATTTCCTGTGGATTACCAGACAGTAATTGAGTTATTACACTGCTGTATGTATCTCATTATCTCTGTCTGTCTGTCTGTGCAAGTAATATAGTACACAATAATAATATTTATTTTCCAATAATATATAGTAATGGTTCATACGATATGCTCGTTTTTTAAAGTATGTGTAAATCTTTATTAAGCAATAGCCAGAAATACATTGTATGGGTCAAAAATATCTGTCAAAATTATTATTTTTTATTATATATAGCAAAAATGTGTTCGTATATTAAGTGAAGATCATGTTCCATGAAGATATTTGGTTCATTTCCCACCATAAATATATTAAAACACATGTTTTGAATAGTTACGTGCATTGCTAAGGACTTGAACAATTTTAAAGGTGATTTTCTCAATATTAAATTTTTTTTTTTTGCACCCTCAGATTCCAGATATTTTTAAACAGCTGTATCTCGGCCAAATATCGCCCTACACCATGCATCAACGGTAAGCTTATTTATACAGATGATGTGTAAATCTCAGTTTCGACAAATTGACATTTATGACAGATTTTGTGGGTTACATATTAATGGTTTTTTAATAATTGTTTATTAATGTATACTGTTTAAAAGTATATAAAACATCAAAACAAAATAAACTGATTACACTATATAATAAGTCATGCAAATATACTATGCACAGCATCTATAAAATGTGTTGCATATGTAGGGTAGCATCACCTCCAGAATGGCGTTCTTCTGGGCTTCATTGACTTTTCCCGCGAGGCAGCAGTGAGCGATGGCATTCTGGATGATCGGTTTGTTGGATTTTGCACTTGGCTCCTTAAATAATCTGGGTCCTGAGGACACAAAGTGAGTTTGTTATTTTGGCTAAATAAACACATAACTTAATTTAGTATTTACACATTTAAGAAGAGCTGTCAAATGTGTGTCTCACCATTGTATTCTGCTACAGATGTGATAGATGAGGCCGTTGAGCCGTTGTCCCAGTCTCGTTCCATGTTCCTGCTTGCATTTCGGCTCAGTATAGGAAATGATTCCACAGATTCTCCCCTAAAACACACATTCAGGAATTGAGGTGTTATTATAATCTGATAACTCTAGATGTGAGTTGCTGAAAAATACATCATTAAAAAAAATGTATTACAATACATTAAACATACAGTAAAATATATAAATTAGGGCTGTCAAACGATTAATTGTGATGTGCGTGCTGCATATATGTATTATGTATAAATAAACATGCATGCATAATAAAAATATTTACATTTTATACAATAAATATAGCCTTAAATATTTTCAAAAATATATACTGTATGTGTGTGTGTGTGTGTGTTTATATACACATAAATATACACAGAACACACACAAATACATAAAAATGACATTACATATAAATATCTAAATAAATGCAAAAAGTTAAAATACATAAATCAATGAACAATACATACATAAAAAGACAAATATTAATAAACAAATATGTTAAGTAATTAAAATGTATAAAAAAGTGGGCTTCACACTGCTCACCTGTGTGAACTGGCCCCTCCTGAAGCCACACTGTCACCTTCAGTAGCAGCAGAGGCCAATGACAGAGACGATCCGGAGGGGGCAGAACAGAGACTGACCGCTGGAGAGAGGAAGAGTGAGGATAAAATGTCACAAATGTCAAGTCAGAAATATGGCACATTAAAGGTAAATCTGTCGTACGAGCAGAACAGGAAGATTCAGCACGATGCAGTGATTTAGGGCGGGGCCTCCTGTTACGTGGGCGTGGTTTGGTCACACCCTGTTCCTCCAGAAGTTCTTGCTGCTTCCTGCGCAGATACTCCTGTTTGATCAGCTCCCTACGAGCCTTTTCCTCCTCTTTACGCACACGCTCTTCCTCAGCTTTTCGTCTGACATGAACAAACACGGATGACATAAATCGGGGAATATCTGCAGCAGCCCTTCGGCAGTTTTTATTCAAAGACACACTGGATCGACCGTTACCTGGCTTCATCGCGCTTGAGCTCTGACTCCACCTCCAGCTGCTGCTTACGTATCCGCGCCTCTTCTGCCTTACGCTGCTGTTTGAGGAGGAATGCTGCTCTCTTCTTAGCCAGCTCGTCCTCTGCTTTTTGGTCATCCTGCAGTAAGCAAGATGTGTCAAGTTATTAAAAGAGGAAATCATTTGCAGTTGTGAACACAATCACAATTTCTTTTAAATTAAATTGCCCCATTATAGATTTACAGATTATGAAAATGAGCTTTCATGCAGTGTGTAACACAGCTCTAAGAGAATGAAAAGTTTTAAATCTCAAAGTGCACTGTGTATAAAGTTATTATCTCTCAAAAGAAAGACTCAAATCTGAATCATTGAAACCAGTCAATTTTTAAAATGAGACCCAAGCCGTTTCATGCTGACATCACCATGAAACATTAGCATATTGCCAGGGCACATGTTTCTGTTTTCAGGTTGATCTGAATGAAAATGCAAATTCATTCTTTGCCACTAGGTGTCACCTTTGTAGCTTTAAAAGAAACCAAACAAACAAACAACGCTTTAAATTAAATCTATCAATCACCGGAGGGTTTCGGAAAAATTAATCGTTGAACAAATCATGTGGGAGTTGTAAGAACATTAGTTCTTCAGCATGAACATCAGCCTGTTTTTTATTTTATTTTTAACACAATATAATTGCCCGTATTAGAATAACAGATTTAATCATCATCTTTTTTTGCAAAAATACCTTAAAGAAGAATCCCAGTCCAGATTTCTGTTCCCCATCAGGGTCTTTGCTAGTTTCAGCCGGTTCAGCCAGGTCAGATAGGTCCACTTCAATCAGCTGTGCTTTTGTTTTGTTTTCCTCAGACAGAACCGGAACGTTCTCCTTTCCAGAGCCGCCAGACTCGCTCCGCTCCCGGACCGGATCCATAGGTGATGGTTCCAACAGGGGGAGTTCGGTTTGGGGCGAATCGAGGCTGTCGGCACGTCGGTTTGCGGCATCCTGCAGTCTGAATGTAGTATTGCGAATAATTCCTTTCAAGCCACGCCCACCCTCTTTAGCCACGCCCTCTTCCTCGTTCTCAGCCCGGGGGGTCCTGCCTCCCGGCGTCGGAGTGCTTGCTTTCGTCACTGGACGACTGTTTGCATCTTTGCTCAGTTTGAGGTCGCTAGGTTTCGTCCGAGGCGTACGACTCGAGCTGAGCCTGGGAGGACGTTTGGTCGCGGTGGAAAGGGTTTCCGTGAACTGCACAGAGAGGCGCGACTTAGTCTCAGGTTGCTCCGGCGGGTGGTCGTTTAAGGGTGGCACAGTGCTTGGTTTGGTTTCCTGTGGGGACTGGATGGTCTGTTTCATGAGCAGGTCCTGCTGGAAAGACAGTTGCATCATTTGCTGTTGTATCGCTCCGATCGCTTCGTTTAGGAGATCAATGGAACGGCTACATTCGCTGAGATCTGGTTCTCCGCCCCCATCATCCGTAGCACCGCCCCCTCTGGTTACACGATTGTCCTTATCCTCCTCTACTGGTGTTTCTTTACACTCCACGTCTTTCCCTTGGGCTTTCAGAACCTCGACGCACGAGTCGTCCTTCGCAATCGCTTTCTCTTTAAACGCAATTTCTGTTTTGAGTGGGTGCGGCAACGTGTCGCTCCTCCCCTTTTTAACGACATGCAAAAACGCTGCTTTTCCCAGCTGCAGCCGTTGCCTAGCCGAAAGGTTCTCCATCTTCTTTTTCTGCATCTCAATAGCGCGGCGTTTCTCCTCCAGCTGCATGCGAAGGTGTACGAGCTCGGAAGCGAGACCTGGTCGGCCGCCTGGCGTTCCCGGACTCGCGTCCGAAGGGAATTGCAAGCTTTCGGATCCATCAGGAGTGGTCGTCTGCGAGCTCCCAGTGCTGTAGCAACCATCGGGGAATCCAACTCGGTGTCTACGGCGTTCTGCGAAACTCGTCATGCGCCCAGTGCCAGTCGAAGTGCTGCTGGCCTGCGACAACATGCTGGGGCAAGGACTCGCCCGTCCACTCGCACATTCCTTATCGTCCCTTTCGCGCAAACAAACGTCCTCGTGCAGTTTGGCAGACTCCTCTTCCTCTCCCATGTATTTCCTCCCAGTGTGCATAAGAACTGCTTTGGAAAGCTCTTGCTCTTGGACCTCTATTTCGTCATCTTCCTCAAACTCCGAATCCGAGACGATGTCCTCCCAGCCTCCGAGAGGACTGTCCCGTATGCACTCCACGTCATCGTGAAGGAAGAAGCTTCCGGGTGATTGCGCTCGAGAGCTCGCTTGCTCTATGCTACCGATCGGCGTAAACGTCCGGTTGAGAGTGCATTCTGTGGGCGTATACGCCCCCCTGCGTCCCTGACTCCGCCCCTCTCCACTCTCCTCCCACTTACTAACCCCCGTTTTCTCCTTATTCGGTCGTAGAACCGCAGGTTGCAAGGGTTCCAAGAAGAAACTCTCGGCTCGGGCGTCTCTGGATGCAGATGCACCCTCTGGATTAATCACAGCCAGTAGCTCCTCCTCTTCCTCCTGGTTGTCATAGTGACGTGTCTGGGGGAGGGGCTGGCCATTGATGCTGTGTCGTGGAGTGATGGAGATGACGTTGGAAGCTAAACTGTCCTTGCTTATGGATCGAGCCAAGCTGATATTATCGCCACATACACGTTCCCAATCCATCTCCATTTGAGAGACGGGCCTGAGTAAACAGAGATTTGATATTTTAGCAAGTATTCAAATTTTTGTATTTTATGTTTTTATAAAATATCATCAAATATTTTGAAATAAAGCCAGATATACCAATAAATATTACAAAAACATCCTCAAAACATTTGACCTGACCTTAACCTTTGTTTCCATTCTGTCCAGGCAAATTGTGATCCAAGCATGAGTCCATCCATACGGGACAAAGAGTTCGACCTGTTCCTGAGCTCTGCTCACAGTATGATAGAGAAAGATGGGGAAAAAAAAGTGACAACTGTTCAGTTTAATCGTTTAAGTGCAATATGTAAATATTTTTGAAAGTTTGATTAGAAGATGGCGTTACCTGAATTCTCCTCCCCCTGAGGAGGCTTCTGCTGTCTCTGCCGCAGTGGGAGGAGCGGGTGAGAGGGGCTGTGGGAGGGGCTTCTGTTTGTTCTGAAACGAAAATGAAATATTGGTTTTATAAAGCAATCAATGTCGTGCAAAATATGTACTAGAATGTGCACCAGATCAGTCCTTCAAACAGACTTACACAGACAATGACTCCTCAGGGTGCAAGTAATAGCGCATACAGCCATCAGGAGTGGCAGCTGTCGCCAGGGAGTCGGCTGACGGAGATGGAGTCAAGAAGCTTCTCTTAGTGGCGTTGGATATGGGCACATGGGGGCGGGAACTCTTTGGCTGAAGAGACGCTCTCACTGTCAGATTGGAGCAATGAGTTGTCAATCACAACATAATAATTAAATAAAGAGTGAATGAATCGTGAGATGGACATTTTTAGATTAAAACAAAGTGTTCATCAGAAAAGTAGTGAGCTTTAAAGACTGTATTCTTACCATCTTTAATCTCTTGAAGGTCTCTTGGTTTTACGAAGTCCGGCTTTACTACTTCAAACCACCAAAAGAGCTCAGCAATGAAAACCATCACGTTATGCTGGAGGAACAAGAACAAGTCAAAGACTGTAATTTACAGAGATATTTTACTTTTACACTGTTTTGCAATTTCAATTATTCTTAAAGGTCATTTAACTTTTTCTTCTATAATACTGTAAATATATACTGTACTAAAATATAATTACTGTATCATTTAAATTATATTTGATTTGATTTTAATTAAAATCTGCATACATTACAGATCATAATGTAAAAAAATATTTTACCATTTAATATGATTGATTATATTAACAATTTATTTTATTTATTTACATACTATAAACAGTATTTATCAAGAATTTGAATAAGCATTTATTTTTTAGCTTTTGCCATGTTATTGTTTTATATTCCTATTTGGATTTAATTTATTTTATTTCAGTTTTTTGCTTTAGTAATTTTAGTACTTTATTTTCAATATTTATATTTTATTTTATTTTAGCTTTTATTTCAATAAAAAAAAAAAATTATTAATGCTTTTAAGGTTTAGTTTAGTAGCAAATATATACCAAAACAGAATAATTGTATTATTCACTTAAATGTGTATTTATTTTTTATTTTTATTTGGCTTTCAATTATTTTTATTTCAGTTTTTGTTTTAGCAATTTTAGTACTTCAATATATATTTGATTTTATATATATATATATATAAAAATATATTATATACAGTAAATATATATTTTACATAACACTTAGTTAATTATTTATTTTTTTAAATATGCATATATTAATGGCAGTACAACAACCAAGATGTACAAATACTTTACATGTCAATGAGATTAATTGGATAAACAATTTATTTTATTTCTTTAAGCTTGTCAATGCAAAAGTATAGATAGATTTGTTTTCACTGAGCTTGGAGCAATGCATTCTGGGACAGTTTTCACTGAAGAATGCATACAGTGCCGTTTTATTTTCTGCATTTGGTTTCTTAGAAGGGAACTATTTTATCTATACTTTTGTATCACTGAAAGAAATATATTTCAGCACGAACCTTCAGCACCGGTGGGCCGTAGAGCAGATCTTCAGTGTGCAGGTAAAAACACCTGTTCAGGTATTCATTAGAAAACTCCCGGAGCAGGTGGATGTTATACACACTGTCCGACAGAGACGGCACCTCCTTCAGACAAATATCTAATAAAAAAACACATTTTATATTGTCACAAAATGCATGCTAGATTCTTTGAAATTTCTATTTACCAAAGAATCCTGATTTAAACGGTTGAGCTGAACTGACTGTAGCAATTTACATAAGAATGAATTGACTTGATTATTCTGCTCATTATGTGTCTATATACCGTCTAGCCTCATGTATTCAGGGCAGTAGAAGTGAATGACCGCTAGCAGAGCCGCTCCGTCACAAACATCCTTCATCAGGTCCTCCATCACAGCCAGGTGTGGGAATGGCCGGCCGGACAGGTGTTCTCTACGGTACCGCACCTGAGAGAGAGCAGGCAGGGACTTACAAAACATCTAACACAGATCAGACACACACAGTCTCTCACTAGATACTAAATCACACATTCACTAAATATGAAATTAAAATCCTGTCATCAATTAATCACCCTCACATCACTCCAAAAACATGTTGATGTTAAAACTGTTTAAATACTGTTCTGAATTTAAGACTGCTGAGTTCCAAAAAGGACAAAGAAGCATTGCAAAAAAAGTGTGTACAACTTAATAATAAACATAATTCATTATATTGAAGCACAGCAGTTCAAGTCTTCAGATGTCATGTGATTAGTAAGGAACAGATTGAAAATTAATTAATTTTTGTGATTATTTATTAAATAATCTGCCCGTACTCTTAATGCATTCTTACGATTCAAAAAGATGACAGGACTTTCATTTCCAAAGGAACAAATTAAAATTATTTCCATGCAAAATTATATATGTGTGGATGTGGATGTATGTAGCAGTGGATTCTCATGTGCTAATGAATTTCCCCCAAAATTTGTGTGTGTATTATATAATATATATATATATATACACACACATATATACACACACACACACACACACACACAGTTAATTAAAATTGAAGTTAAAACAGAGCAAAAAATAAAAAACATTGTTAAACATTAAATAAAATCAATATATTTTGTCAGCTAGCTGCAACATTTCAAATTATTATTTATTAATTATTTATATATTTGGTTTACCGTTAAATAAAAATAACAAAATGAGTAAAACTGCTTAATGTACATATATAAAATTAACAAAAACTGCTAAAAAAAAGAAAGAAAGAAAGAAAGAAAAAACAAAATTACTAAAATTAAAAAAAAATAATAATTAATTAATTGATACTAAAATAAGTCAAATTAATTATTAAAAATATGTGTATATATAAATGATTATATAATACTATAGTAATAATACTAATACTAATACTATACTACTATAAAAAAGTATATTATGTATATAAAAATTATATACAAATTATAATGAATACATTTAAATGAATTGATTTTATATTATAAAAGTGTGTGCTTGTGTGTGCAAACATATACATGTAATTAAAATGAATACAGTTCAAATTAGTATAATTAGTACATATAAACTAAATCGTAAAATTAAAAAATATATAATAATAATAATAATAACAATAATAATATTATATATATATATATATATATATGTGTGTGTGTGTGTGTGTGTACAATTTTATATACAGTGATAGTGTATTATTTTACAATGGTTAGATGTGTGGATGCATGAAAAGACAGATGGATGCATGAAAGAATGGAGTGTCCCAGAAGGACTCTGATCAGCATCAGTTTTTTTTTTGTAGTTACTATTTGAAAAAAAGAAAAAAAAGAAGCCCTGGGTTTGGGTCACGAGTACTGTACCACACGAGAGAATTCCACCGGCTCCAGCATGCAGTGGGCCAAAGCGTTCATGAGATCAGGCTGAGACAGACCGAGACAAAATGAGAGACAGATGGACAGACGGATGAATGCATGAGATGCACAGTGAGACACAAACACACACACACACACACACACACAAAACATCTAGTCATGCTTTTCCCGCAGTATGACGTGACGGACGCAGGGGGCGCTGTGGCACTTACAGGCACGAGCTTCCAGTACCATTTTGAGGGAGACTATCCGACAGGAAGGGGCGGGACGAGAGAGACAAACAGGAAGAGCATAAAGGTTAAACGTGGAACAGAGAAAGAGGTGGAGGGAGAAGAGAACGATCAGATCTAAATGAATGCAATCTGATCAGAGAACAGGGTTAAACTGTGTAGTAAAATGCACAGCGAGTGATTCAGCCAATCGACGAGGAGAACACAGGCCTGCATGCTAACGCTCAGACACTTTAGAGACTCGTGATTGGTCAGACCTTCTGGTGGCACGGCGAATCCATCAGTGGCTGTTTAATCTTCAGTTCCTTCTCGGAGAGCTCTCTGGTCTTAAGAATCACCTGCAGCACACAAACACTCAGATCAGCGTACGTCAACTTTTATCCAGTCTGAGCCCCAAAAATTATGATATGAGATGACATATCACTAAAATAGTCCCCTTTATTTGTGAGATATGTCATTAAAAGGTTCACTTTTGTCTCGTGATATAATTCCCATGTTTTGGTCCAATTTATGCTCTCATATATTTAAATGTCTTTTAATTTTAAGATATCAGTTGCTATTATAATGATGCTTCCAGTAAGTCTAAGGAATATTTTCTAATTTTTTTATTCACAAACAGACATTCATTCTTTCACATCTTTTGATTGAGGTAGGTCACTTCTCAAATGTTTTTGTTTAACTGCTAATAAAAAAAGGTGAAACTTTAGAGGTTTAGTTTCCTATAGCTGTTAATATCATTGAGATACTATTATAGTTTTTATTTATATTTTGAATACATTTTAATTGTTATATTTTTTTGTTACATTTTAATTTTAGTTAATATTGTGTGTGTGTGTGTGTGTGTGTGCACATTTTGACATGTTTAGTAGTTTCTGTTTTTTTTATACATTGTTATTTCAGTTTTGGTTTTAATTAAAATAAGACATGTTGATAACTAGCTAAAATAAAAAAAAAATTCTCATATTATTGCTTATTTTTAAATAATTTATTTTTAAAATTTAATTTAATTTTACCCTGTTTTCCTCTGCTTGACATTGTTTTCCATTTTCTTTCTTTCTTTTGTGATTTTATTTTCATTTAATTTACTTATTTTTCTTATGTTTATTGATTAAAGGCACATTAAATACATTTATAGTGCTAGATAGATTTTTTATTTTAAATCAACTTTAAAAGTAAACTTTGTATCCATCAAAAAAATGTAAAATGTTAAATATAAATTTCTATAAATTTAAAATTAACATTGAGACTTAAAAAAAATATTTATAATAATTTATTTTGCTCATTTATCTTAAGGTGTTTTGTGTAGATGATCTATGCAAATAATTGGTACAAACTTCTTAAAGGTACAGTAGTACTAGTAGTAAGGCTCAGAGAGAGGATGAAAATAACAAAAATATAACATGCTTGGTGCAAGAAACCTTGACTAACATTACATTTTAAACTGAAATGTCCTGATTAATGAAACGCTGACCTTGTTGATCCAGAACAGCATGGCGTCCTCCATGTCGAAGGGAAGCTCTTTAGAGGCGCAGAAGGTGGAGAAGCGCTTGACACTCGCCACGACTTTCTCTATAGCCATCATCTCCACCGTATACGCCATCATCAGAGCATCTATCAGCGGGATATGAGAACTCTACACACACAAACATAGAACAATACAACTCAACACAGGATCCAGAGTATGAATAACAACTATATTCACAATACTAGAGTCGTCTGAAGGAGAAGTTAAACATAGAATCAGATTTCATGTGTACAGGAATCAAGCTTTCTGTGCAGGGAACACAGTTTACTGAATGAAATATAGTGTGAGCGGTATGAGTAATGTGAGTAATGCGAGTTAGTAGGTTATCCCAAACACAGAGGGAAGTTTACAAAACCTCTTAACAGATTCAGCCATATTAGGAGAACATGAGTGCTTCAGTCTCGCCGCCACTCATAAACACACACTACTCTGAGTCACGCTGCAGGAACAGTGTGTGTGTGTGTTTGTCTGCTGTACAGACAGAAGAAATGAAACCAGAACAGAAAGTGCACTGCCTGCGTTTAATGATGGGAGAGGAGTCTGTGTCTCATCCAGAAACACACTCAACACTAGTACATGAGCTCTGGACCAAACAAAACCTTCAGACCTGCTTAGCAAAATCTGACCATAGAAGAACTAATGCTGATCTTTGGTTGACCAATCAGCAGAAAGGAGCCAACATGTGAAAAACCAAATATATATAATTATATTTGAAGTACTAAAAACTTGAAGTACTAAAAAACTTTTTTAAAGCATAATGACAAATGTAGATGACTTAAAATAAAAACAGATGATTAAAAATAAAAGTTAATTCGAGATATTAATAAATGCTAATAAATAATTACTAATAAATACTAGAACTATACTAATAAATAAATAAATAATATACTACAATACTATGAATAAAAGTTATTTGTATCGAAGTCAGAATTTCAATGTGACTTATGAACATTCTTTTGATTTTGATCAGAATTTATGAAGTTAATACAATTTCATATTTCTTTCTTAGTCCTAGAACAACAAAGGAGTAAATGATGTGCTGTCATGTGGGGATGCTCATGTCTGCTCATCTCATAAATATAATCATCCTGAAAGGAAACAAATGGAAAATAAAAGAGACACTGTGTTTGGGTGCATGTTGGACCATTAGAGAAACACTATGGATGTTTCCACTGGCCTAAAAACACACACACATTCGGACGTGGCACTCCATCACCCCAGCAGGTTTTGAGCAGATGGTCCTACTGTGCCTGAATTCTGTCCTCAGATACACCTCTCCAAATCTCTCTCTCTCACACACACACACACACACACACACAGATAAACAACAGAGAGCAACAGTGACTGTTCACTTTCAGCAGCCTTGGTTTAAGAAGTATTTTTACCCGCTATTTTCTCTACAGGAGTAATTTTCTTAGTTTTTGGGTTTCTTTAAGTATGTCTATATAGTTTTTAGTTTTATGTATATATATATATATATATGTGTGTGTGTGTGTGTGTGTGCCACAGTGATTAGACACACTGTAAGCTCGGCACTGTCTTCAGGTAAGAAGGTGGAAATCGCACCATCTTAATGGGGGTGGAGGAGAGGTCGTCGTGGGAAACGGGCGTGTCATCTGCTTCTCTGACACAGATCCCGCGGCGTGTGAGCATCTGGATGACGGCCTGATGGGAGCTGAGCGCAGACGCCTGGTCGCCCTTCAGCAGCAGCCCGCACACCCTGCAGTACAGCTCCGAGGACAGCAGCAGAGACAGCACCGGAGGCTTGATGTGCTCCACGCAGTACTGATCCATGTAGAACGGGTCCCGCAGGTCCGCCGGGATGTGCTCTGATAGAGAGAGAGAGATGTTTATATATTACACTTACACACACACACACATACATGTGAGCTAAAAAAGAAAATCTTAATATTATTTTTATTAATATAGTATTTTTATTTCATTAATATAGTATTTTTGGAGAAAGTAATTCCTCTTGACGTGTCATAAATTGATCTTTGTTGTAAATATGATCATTTAGTGGGTAGATTTGGTACATCAGGCAAAAGGGGTGATATTTCTTTTTGGTTCAGAAAAACAAAAACAAAATTCATTTAAACTAAAACTAAAAGAAAACAAAAAATGTAAAAAAAAATATAACATTTATATTATTTTATAGTAAAATTTATTTTATTATAAAATAAAATAAAACTAAACAAGTCTTAATAACAACATCAGTGCACATTGATGTTATCATATTTAAATGTAACAATCAGATTAACATATATTTAGAAAAAGATAAGATAAACAGGATTTGTGTGTGCATGTTATACAAAATTAGAATGTCAGAAAATAATTTATATAGAAAAAAATATAGAATTAATATTTTAATAAACACATATTATATACATATATATAATTGTCTAGTAATTATATAATATTTAATTATTTAATTTTAGATGTATAACATTATATTATAATAATAAATGTAAATATTATTGTTATAATAATTGTTTTTTTTTTAATATATAATTTGGGTAAATTGAATCAATAAATTGTAATCTGAGGATGGACAAACCAGACCTTAAGAACTGTAGACAGATTGTGTGGAAAAGTGTGGAAATTTTATACAAACTAAAAACAAAGGTGATTTTGAGATAATCCACTAAAATGGCTAACAACCTGCCGACCGAATCAAACACAACCAGCACAAACACTTCCAGAGAAACATTCATGTCTTCAGTGCTAGGCTAATTATAGCTAGCTGCTAGGCTAATGCGGCTAAGCGATGAGACAATGTTTATTTCACTTGCTGGCGTGTTAGACCTCGTGTGTTTGATTCGAACGTGAGAAGAGAGCGTGGTCAAGATGATAAGCAGCTTTAGGTAATGCTGACAGCACTGCAGGTCACCGTTTATCGTCAGCACAAGAACAAAACACCATTTTTTCCTTTAAATTGTCCATTTCGCTTTCTTACAGGAACAGTACATTTAGTGTTTGTTTGTATATTTCTCCACTCCACCAAGGGTCATCCTGAGGTTTCCTTAAATTAGGAGGTGAAAGGTCAACCAGTCAGATTAAAACCTGAAAAAGATTAACAGTGTCTGACTGCCTAATAACCCCCGATGAGACGTGTGTGTGCGTGCGTGCGTGCATGTATACAAGTGTACATCTGACAAATCCTACATAGACAACACTAAATAAATACCGCTCTGGTGGGACGTTTGAAAGATGGGAATGTACGGGATTTATTTTGAGGTGGAAAAAGAAAAACTTGTCACTCTGAAACTGTATCTAGTCAACAAATGCCTGCATCCAACTACACTGCAGCTAAAGTTAAAATACTAAATTTAGCTGTATGACAGAGTGTCACTTTCTTTGTGATTTTCCCAACTCTAGTATCAGATCATTCAGATTACCATGGTAACACTTTCTTTTAAAATACACACTTAACAACACACTTTTCATCTTTTTCAATGAAGACAGTTGAAATGAAGATAAACATCCCAGAATATAAAAATAAAATACGGTAAAAATCGTGTTCCGTAAAGATATGTTGTAAATTTCCTACCGTAATTATATATATATATAAAAAAACCTTCACCACGCACCATCAGATTCCAGATTTTCAAATAGTTGTCTCAGCCCAATATTGTCCTATCCTAACAAACCATATATCAAAGCTTATTTATTCAGCTTTCAGATGATGCAGAAAAAAAACTGCCTCTTTTTTGTGGTTCAGAGTTACATATATACTTTAATTAACTAATTAAGCACAGCAGTACAATTAACTAATTTATTATTTATTTTTTACATGAATCTTGGTACATAAAAAAATAAGAATAAATAAATAAACAAAATCCAGAATATTTAATAATTGTAATACATTTTAAATAATTGTATTAATAATAATAATAATAATAAATAATATAATATTACTCTGTATTTACATTCTAATAATAATAACAATAAGTGACTATAATATTTTATATACATAAAAATAATAATAATATTAATAATTATGTATATATGTTACAGTTTAAAGCTGAAAAAAAAAGCAAAAACAATTAACATTTGTATTGTATAATATTAAATTAATATTATATATGCCCTCTATTTAAGAATATTATATTTGTTTATTTATATGAAATGCTGTTGTTACAGTTGTTTTATGGATTTGAATGCTACGGTTAAAGACAACACAAAAGACTGCCTGTATTAACAGCTCTTGTCCCTCTTCCTTTTTTATTAAAAAAGACAATTTCTCATCTGTTGAGAAGACCTCCAGGGCAGGGTCTGCAACATATACATACACACACACACACACACATATATATATATATATATATATATATATATACACACACACACACACACACACACATACACATTATTATGATCCAAAGATTATATTACAACAAAAAAATAATAATTTCATTTGATATTAAATATTATAATATATTTGAAAATGTACATATACTCAGGATATACATAATGATGACGATGACGGTTATAATAATATCTAAAGATTATACTACAAAAAAAAAATCAAAACCTCAAATCAAACCTTTCATATTACTAACATTATATTAAAATAAACAATTCTATCCACACACACACACACACACACTAGACAGGGTTGTGTGTGTGTGTGTGTGTGTGTACACTACTACTCAAATGAAAGCAGACAGTCAGAAATGGGTCTCACACACACACACGAGGGTTTCCCTTACAATGACATCTGACCACACCTTCAACACTGGATAAAGAGCTTCAGAGCAAAAAAAATTCATAAACCAGCAATATCACATCAAATCATCTTCATCTCTGCTCTAGCTGAGGAGGCAGAACTCAACAATACTCTGAAATATTCAATGTGCATGCACACAACTGAGCATTTACATTCAGATTAGTTGACCTGTTTCAGCACGTACGTGTGTGCATATATTATGGATTATATTATTATTTTTTTATAATATTATTATTTTCATGAGGTCATCAAGGTCAAAGAAATCATACAGATCAATATGGATCTATACGAAATTATGGCAAAGCTCATTTCAAATGATAATCAAAAAAAAACAACTAGTATCTATACAATCAGACAAACATGAAATATTTTCCGAAATTACAAAAATGTAGGCTAATTGGCATTATTGCACAGCTCTCTATATAAAGTAGGATTAATATTATATTACACTTAATTTGCCTTCATAGAGTAAACACATATACTATACTATACTAAATCTTAACTGCTTGCAAAATGTATATGACGTTGCACAGCACATATAATATAAATATAAAACACTAGGCAAATGAAGATACTTATTATAATTTATATCCAGCTGGATTAATATTATATCAAACTATATTTGCATGTAACTGTATAAAGAGATATTTAATATACAGTCAATATCAACCTCAATGTTTGTTCCATCGCAAAATGTAACTATTGTCACTTTGCTCTTTATATAAAGTTAAATATGTATGTGTACACACACACACACACACACACACCACTCTAATCTGCTAAATGCAACCAAAAGTCATGAGGATATTATAATATGAACATCAACATCTAGATTTTCTGTAAATGGTTCTAAACGTGACGTATGTTAGCAAAGGACACACACACTGGTGCTTTCCCACAATCACACACTGATATTTCAGTCTGCAGGCTTTGTGATGTAACAGACGCTGTTATTTCTGTCCCCTGATTAGACTCAAGACGCTCTGCTACAGGAAAACACACACGCACACCATCATCATCATCACCTTCCTCCTGTCTATCAAACACACATCCACTGGCACAAAAATTCATGCATCCATCACAGCGATTTATTCCAAAGGCTCTGCTCAACTCAAGAGCACCTCAGGTCCTTTCCAAAGCACTCTTGTGGTCAGTATAGAGCTGTGGTCACTGTGGACTGTGAGAACTGCTGACTAAGAAGCTACACACACACACACTCTCATCCCAACACACACAAACGTCTTCTGCTACTTCAGAACTATTTCTCCATGCCAGTCAACACAACTCACTGCCAGCATTCAAAGCAAGCAGTTCAATAGGAGTCAAAAAAGAGTGTGCTGTGCCTGGAACACTGTGTTTCCAGTAATAAGATACAATAAAAAATAAAAAAGTTATTTAATTTAGTTTTATATATATATATATATATATATATATATATAAGAATATAAATATAAATAACTAAATTATATATATTTAAAAAAAATATATATATATATATATTTTCATTTATTTCTTTATTATAATTATTTAATTAATTGTGGCTATAATTGTTTTTTGTACTTATAATATATAATTATAATTATTTATTTATAATAAATAGAAAATTATACAAATATTATTGTAATATTTGTATCATTTGTTATGTTTTTTATCAAATTCGTTGCTATAATTAATTTGTGTATTTAACAATATTTGTATAAATTGTATGAATTTTTTTTTACATTTTTATTGACAGCCCAACTATTGATGTATACAGTAAGTAGAATTTTTATTTTATTTTTTTGTCACAAATAGCAACAGAAGATTAAAAGGAGGGTTTTTTTAAATATAATATGTTAGTTAAAAGGTTTTTTTGTTTTTTAATAATATACAGTATATACATGAAAGCATATTAAAAAAAAAATTGCAGTCTCATGTTTTTAATATCTGAAAAGATTACTTACACAAATTAAGAAATAAATACCAAAAGGTATGAGACTGAAATTCAAAGGGCATCCCTGGTTGCAGAAAAGAGCTGCACTTACCTTCCCCGTATGCTTTGGCGAACAACCAGCGGAGGTTTGCTTCTATCTTGGCTCTGGCTGAGTCGTACATTTCCAGCGGCGCGATTTCAAGTCCACCTTCAACCGAATCCGCTCTTCTCGGGACACCGTCCCCACCTGCAAGCGCACCTACATCCATCCTAAACACACACACACACACGGTCAAGTTACTGAAAACAACAAACATCTAATAAAAAAAAAACAACTAGCAATTCAGTCAAAGTAGTACATCATTTTGCCTTATTTTCTTCATAAAGCTATCACACAGCTTCAGATGGTTTTCAATATATATACACTCGACATTTATGCTCCTTTTGGGTTCATTTTGGAAGCTCGACAGTCATCTCTATTCAAAGTATTGTACAAGTTTTGAATGCCATGAGTAGAGAGTAAAGCATTTTTTTGTTCATTATAAAGATGCTTTGAAGAATATCTATATGCTAAATTAAAAATAAATCTTCAGGATACACACTTCTAGGAAAATATTGACGACTCATGCTGCATTTAGGAGCATAAACACATTTTTGTCCAATAAAACGCTTTATGGAATTATATTTCTGTCTAGGAACATTAAACATATTTATGTTGACATGAATTGTTAAAGAGCAAGCTAAAAAAGGTACTATAATACGGTGAAAAATAAAAATTATGCTTTTAAAGAGTAGAAATTTTGCATCTTGAATCATGACTATATCAGAAATTATAGGCAAAATGTCACTGATATATTCTTTATTACCTCTTCTGTATATTTTAAAACTACAATAGTCAGCTTGTACAAAAGACAAGTACTGTATGATGCACATTTGATAGATGAAACTATTTTGACTATGGTGTACCATGGTATATACCATCAGTGTACCATGCTACTACTGCCTCAGTATTCAGCACACCCTTTTAATAAAGACATTGTAAACCCCAATGCAATGCAAAGTGTCCAGAAACCTCAAAGCAGGCCCAGACAGACAAATCAACTGATCCAGAACAGACCAAACAATGAATGATCTTAATGATGGACGCAGAAGAACAATAACCCAAGATAAGACAGCGCAGATAAACGACCGTTCAAAAGTGATGAAAGCATCTTTGTGTCACAAATCAATGAAACATGAGGTATATATCTGCGTGAAACCCTAATTGCAGGCTCAGCTAACGAGAGATTATGAATGAACGGAGCCGCTTTACTATCACTATCACAGAAATATAATCTGGCTGCACCTGTCAGCGGCCAAAACCGGCGACGCCAGACCGAACCGAGCCCCACCAGGGCGGAATTTACCTCAATCCCCGCGTCAAATCCACAATCCAGCTTTAAAGATGCGTGAATATTCCCGACGCGTTTAACGAACGCTCCCGCGGGCGTCTGTCCGTCGCCCTCCCCGCCCAGCGCGGCCTCCGCTACATGACGCGCCGCCTGAGATTCAGTAATTATCACGTAAGCGGAGGACAGAAAGCGTTGGGGTAACGTCCCGGTTCAAAACGACATATTTGCTCGTGTCTCTTCTGCCATCCGAGCGCTCGTTCATTGTCTGGCTGCCGTTGTCATGGGAGATGCCGCGGTCCGCCGCTGTTATTGTCACTATGGATATATATGCAAGCTCATGGAAGCACAGTGCGCATGCGCGTCCTGCAACGATATGGACCACATGATCAATAGACTTGACCTGTACTGTTGTGCTTTACTGACTACTCTGACCAAGAGAATTAATTCATTAACTTATTTCACATTCGTAAGTGTAAATTTTAATCAGATTTTATGGTTTTGTTGACTGAAATATGTATATATTTACAGTATGTATTAATAGAGACTCCTTGAATAAAGCTGTAAAAGCGTGAGTTTTATACTCATATACATGTATGTATGTGTAGGCCTATGTATATTGTGTCTTTGTTTTTGAACTTATTTTCAATTCTTTTCTTTCTTGTTTTCCTTTTCTTCTTTTTGATGTCGATTTGTGATAAAATGTTGCATTTTATTGTTCTTTGAATTACAAAAAAGGAAAAAAAGACGATTTCTTTGCTGTTAAGTAACATGTATTAAAGATAACGCGGGATAAAATAAATAGATTTGACCAAATTTTACATGCATAAATGCAAGTTTTTAATAGACACCTCTGATAAATGTATGCTATTTTATTAGCAGTGCGCTGAACTGAATTTAGAAAACTATACATTTTTCGAGTTGTTTTATTTTTGTATACATAATTGATTTAAGCTAAATGTTTATTGTTTATTTAATTATCAATATACGTATTATTATTGTTATTAGTGGAATATATATTTATTCCTCAATGTTTGTTCATTTATTTACAATTTTTTAAAAACTTCTATGGGAGAGCATACTGTACATACTTAATATTTATTTAATTTGGTGTTTGTTTGTTTTTTAAATCTGTAAATATATACAGTAACATTTTCGCCACTAACCTTTTCACAAATAACGAGTTAAATGTTAATGCAAATTAATGATAATTTGGGGAAAGAAAAAAAAAACGTAATATTTAAAATGTCTAACTGACATAAAAAAAAACACTACTACTTATTAAGAAGCTAAGAACATATCTTAAGATACCTTCAAATATAATTTCTGTCTTGAGTTTCTTCTGCTCTGCAGCGCCGCCTGCAGCTGATGAGAGGCACTGGCTGAGGGTAAAGCAGGACAGCATCAGATCTGACCGGGGTTATTATTGACCAAATCCCTCACCCCTGCTGAGAAAGCTTGGAACCATCGATTCATGGCAGGTGACTGATGAGCTTTAGTACCGAGTGCGTGTGAGAGAGAGATGATTTAATATATTATGAACTATCATTACGTTGAGTGGAAATATTAGCCAAGTCTAAAAACAAGATATACTGACCATCAAATATAGCCGTCCAATAATCAAATAAGGTGCAGAACAACTCCATTATTGTGCTTCCGGTTTTTGATGTCCTGAGGGTGAGTACATTTTTAGAAAATTTTACTTTTTTTCTTTTTGGTGAACTGTTCCTTGAAGGAAAATGAAAACTACCCCTTATTTTACTCACCCCCAAGGTATGGAGCTTCAAAATAAGGGCCACCATCCACCAGCATTACAATGCTTGGAAGAGCCAGTATTAAAAAAATAAATAAATAAAGAATCTGACCATGTTTGTTTGAAAAAATGAAAGTCATATACACTTAGGATGGTTTGGGGGTGAGTAAAATATGTTATATATATTCCTTTAATGCGAGTCCACAGATTGTCAACAAACACTCTCTGATGTGTGTCGATTAATCAGATATTTCCAGTTCACTGCAAGAGTAGAATCGATTAAACAGAGTCACACAGGGACAGAGTCACTGTCAGAGCAAACTAAAAGTTACTTTAATGCACGAGTAGCCTGGAAAACCAGACACATGAACCTGTTATTATTTCATATTTAATAGTGCAGTTTTAATTTTAGATGTACAATCTCGAGCGCACTTTCCCAGGCTGTAAATGGAGGGTCGCAGGCTCGTTCAGTCTTTAAATAGCAGAGGTGAAGCAGTGAAAAATGGGTTTGGTGAATGTCACGGGTTCCTCTTCAATCTGGGAAAAGCATTTACACTCATCCATCCAGAGGTGCTTTGGGGTCAAATGCCTTTTTAACAAAAATAACCACATGCAGCCTGTGAGTGAGATGGCTTTTTAAGATCTAAATATTGTATTTAAAAACACTTTATCATTATTTCATATATATATATATATATATAGGCTTTTTTTCCGATGTATGAGAATCTTATTAAATAAAATTAGGAATATAGTCTCGTATTGAGTGATTTTTACAACTAAACAAATGCACAAAAATTATAAGTGTATAGAAAATAAGTAATGGTGACTATAATTTCTAATCTTTTAAGTAATAATGTTTGCCTAATGCCTAAATTACTTTTACTTTATACCCTGATTATTGATTGAATTTATACATTTATACACTAGTATTTACTTTTCATGTTTCTTGAGCAGAAAATCAGCATATTATCATGATTTCTGAAAGATCATGTGACACTGAAGACTGGAGTAGAGATGATGAAAATTCAGCTGCACATCACAAGAATAAATTACATTAATTAATATATATATCATAATACTGTAATGATTAAATTGCAATAATATTTCACAGTGTTATTGTTTTGTTTTCCCTCTTCTTTAATGACCTTGATGGGCAAAAGTAGTTATTCTTTTTTTGCTATTTACATGAATATTTTAAAGGCAAATAAAGTTTGGCAACACTTAGTAAAAGTAATGTCACCAAACGGTGTCTTTTATTGTGTCAAGAAAAGTTACTTTACATAATCACTGAACAAAATACTTTTTTCTCCACAAATTACAAGTCAGTCTTTTCCATGTCACCATTACAACATTTGATCTGCATTTACAAAACATGCCTGGAAAGCAACAATCAATGATGATGTCATCATACTGCGACACACACACACCTGTCTGTTCTCGCTCTCTCTCTCTCACACACACACACACACACACACACACACACATCTACACGTCATAATATGTCCTACATGTCTACAGCAGGCAATAAATAACAGTGAACGCTACGCTACATACGAAAACCTCCCAAAAACACCTGAAGCAAGGTACAATGGGAAAAAGATTTGGGTTCAAAATGAACTCAGAACAGTGTCTACAGACGATACTCGGTAACATAATCATAAATCGGCCATAAACGACTCTCTTTTGTGTAAAAACACAAACAAACGTGTGCAGAGGCATGTTAGAGTGTACGTGTGTCATACATTAAATTCACAATATTAAGACTCTACATTTTTGTTCACAGAAAACTAATCGTTTGGTAAAAAGGACCATATAAAATCTAATTAATACTGAAATTTGAATTAAAAACAACAGCAACAACTATTTCTGGCAGCGTCATATTTTTCAACATTATTTTCAGAACAGTTGATGGTCAAAATAAAAATAAAACACAGTATAAATAAAAAAAAAATCTTATATCTGTAGTCCAAAATGCATATAAATAAATACAAAAATGAATAAAAAGGTTCTTAGCATACACAAATTAATAAAAAGGGTTTTTGTCATTAATATAAAATTGTCTATTTGTTTTAGCTCCTCGATGCCAAAGTCCCGCCTACTTGAAGGCCTCTGGGATATGGTTCATCTGCATACTGGTGGGCGGGCTCGAGATGCCCTCTGACCAATCAGACAAGTTGGAATGTGGAGACGAGCTTGACCATTGGTCGGGAGATCCAGGGGAGGGAGTGAGAAACGGGTGGTCAGGAACCTGCTGCTGGTGACTGGGAGTGTTGTCTATAGGGTTAGAATAGCTATGTTGAGAAGGCGGAGTCAGAAACTGCGTACTAGAAATGGGTGGAGCCATACGCTGGCTCTCCTGCGGTAGGAGGGTCTGGATGGGGGCGTGTCCTGAACCAGACTGAAGATCCAGCCCGGTTAGATCGCCTAGAAAGTGGTGAGAGAGGGCGTGGCTAGTGGCGGCACTGTTTTGGTGTTGCATGGGCGCCATATTCTGATGGGTGTGGCTGGAAATCATGTGCGATGGCATGCCGAGGTGGCTGCTTTGCATTGTGGGATAGCCCATGACCTGTGGCATATTGGTGGCCGAGAGCATTGTGGGTATCAGGGTTGTGAAGCCTGCCTGCTGTTGTTGCTGCTGTACCCTTTGCAGCCAGTCGCACGCCGCCGTTTGAGCTCCGCCTCCATTATTAGCCACTGGCAGATGGGACAAGCGAGGAGGGGCGGAGTCAAACGGCTTCCCTAAGCTCTGAAGAGCTCCGCCCATGTGGCTGTCGGCCAATCCTTGGAGCTGATTCAAAGTGATGGGTGGGGATTGTTGGAACGGGGATGTCATGGTGGGCGGGGACGAGACGCCCGATAGGTAACCGTGGGGCGACTCTAGCGAATCGACAGGCGAGAGGACGCCCACTTCCATAATGCCTCCGTTTTTGCCCTCTCCGCCCTTTTTCTTTTTCATTCTCATGTCTTTTCCGCTGTCCTTCCCTCCTACGCCTTTGCTGCCCGGTTTCCGTGCTTTCTTGGCCGTGTTGTTGTTGGCGCCGCCAGGGCTGGGTTTGATGCCCAGGTAGGTGTTGGGAGAGCAGAGAGGGGGCGATAGAGGCAGCGAGGGGCTCTGGACCAGGTTGTATTCCTCTAACAGACGGACAATGTCGTGGTGCATGCGTTCCAGCGCAATGTCACGTGGAAGCTGGTCTAGGTGATCTGCAATCTCACGGTTGGCCAGGTGATCGAGCAGGACTTTGGCAGTTTCGTAACTTCCCTCACGAGCAGCCAGAAAAAGCGGCGTCTCCTCCTGCAAACCAAATATTATTGTTAATATTTTTGTTACTTGAAAGCCAAAATAAAATTAATAGTAGATGAAGGTACTTCAATTACTGACTGGAAATAAATAAAATATTAACATACAACATAAATTAACCCTAAATATTATTACATTTGATTATTATTAAATTATATTATTATTATTATTATTATTATTATCATTATTACTACTAATGAGATAAAAATAACAAAAAAAATTTAAGATAAAAAGAAAATATTCAATATAAACAAAAGCCTAATTAAAAATTACTAAAAACTATTAGAAGTAAATAAATAGTGCTAAAATAACACTGCTACAAAAACACGCACCAATGAGTCATGCTCAGAGTTTTAATGCTGATATATTTATGATATATATATATATATATAAAATTTTTTTTTTAAATAACTATTTTAAATAAATAAATGGGGGGGGGGGTAATAAAAAGGCTCATAAAAACAAAAAAAGAAAACGTAAAATATAAGAATAAATCAAATTCAAAATATTAATTAAATCTATAATGAGTATACAAATAATATTAAAATAACAAAAAATATAAAAAAAAATATTTTATTTGGAATAATCAAAAAATAACAGTTATTTTCAATTATAAATTCATTCACACTGATGCACAAACCCACCTTGTTATTCTGTAGGTCTTTATTTGCTCCATTCTTCAGAAGAACGACAGCAGCGTCCACATTATTAACTGCAGCTGCCCAGTGAAGAGCAGATTTACCTACAGACACATAAAAACAGAGCGAGTTAGAGGAGACAGCCACGCATCCTCAAAATAACACCTGAGAAAGATGTTTTGAGAGATTTATTTGAGCATATAACATTTGTGCTCATACCAGAATCATCAACAGCATTGGGATCTGCGTGGCAGTTAATCAGCTCCTCCACCATTCCCTCGACAGCCAATCGGGTGGCCAGGATCAGCGGAGTCGTCCCATCATGCATGCGGGCGTCCAGATCAGTCGCTCGGTTTCGAATGAGAATCTGTGACCAAACACAAGGCAATGTTTTAACAATATTTAACAGCAGATTAAAGCATCAAGCTATAAATACAAAAAGTGCACAAAACAACATGAAATAATTATACATCAAATATTGTGCATTGTTATATTGTATAATAAACATTATATTAGAACTTGATTGTTTGAATGAATTATGTTAAGTATTTATTTTAGCATTATTTATAACAGTTATATTTAGAATATATTATTTAAAAAAAATGTATAATAAAATGCATTTAAACTATTTTAATTATAAAAAATATTTAAAATTTAGTTAACATTAAAATCATAAGATTAAATATAATTTATTTTATTTGATAATATTAAAATTTAAATTAACAAAAAACAATAACAAACATTATTATTATTATTATTAACTAATACTATTACTAATAATATTAATAACATCTTTTATGATGTTGTTGCTTTCACAGAAATGAATGTAGATTCTCTAATTAATCTCCATGTATGTTTGTCCTGTACCTGGAAGACTCCCTGTGCGTCAGCAGCGACAGCGGCGTGGAGAGGTGTGCGGCCCATGTTGTCCTGAACGTTAGCATCGGCGCACGACTCCAGCAGGCGTTTAGCGGCATCGGAGCGGGCGTAGCGGGCAGCCAGGTGCAGGGCAGTCTCGCCAGTCCGGTCCGTCTGATTGTGTAGGTTGGCGCCGTGGTAGATGAAGTCTGTGATGACATCAGCGGAGGGATCCTCTTCTGCCTCACCGTTTTCATTCTCCAGACCCCCGCCGCTGCACGACGCGATCATCAGCGGAGTGAAACCGTCTATGAGACAAACCAAGGTCAGTTTTAAAGTGCTCCCATCATGGAGTTTTAATGCAGTGTGTATCACACGGCTCTAAGTGAATAAAAACATCCTGCAGAGTTTTAAATCTGAAAGTGCACCGTGTATAAAATTACTGTTTCTTAAAAGAAAGAATTGACTCGGAATGATTGAAATGAGTCGTTTTTAAAAGAAATCCCAAGTTTGTCAGGTAACGGCGGTAAAAAACAGTGCTTTGATGAGATGAAAATGAGACCAATTGACCAATCGCTGCAGACTAGCCTCATGCAAAGGAGGAGTTTGTATAAAATGAATCGTTGAGAAAATTGTTTGGAAGCAAATAAGGAAAAAATAAACGCATATAGGATGATGAAAGTGTTTTTTGACCTTGCATGCATGTCAACCTGTTGTTGAGGACTCCCAAAACCAACTTTCATAACCCATAATTGTGGCACTTTAAAGAGCCGTCATCAGTAAGTGATGGTAAAAGTGCGAGCGCTCACCAGGCCCGCGGACGTTGACATCCATGCAGTCGTTCTCGATCTCGCCCTGCGGCGGAGTCGGAGCCATAGAGTTCAGCCGCAGGTCTGCAGCGTCCAGGTGCTGCTGTGTCCACTGCCGGTGATCCAGTTGACCGCTCATGTCCAGAATGGACTGCTCCTCAAACTGCACACAAATACACACCGTTACACATCCACCCGGAGTCATGGAGAAGCTCTGACAGACAGCGCACAATGTTTCATCACTCACCCGGAACCGTTTAGCCGTGTCGTCTTCTGCCCATTCGCTCAGTTGTTCATCCATCAGAGAGCTGTCTGAGTTTTTGAGAGGCCTGATGGGACAGGAAGTGGAAGGTTAACATTAACATGAGTGATAGAAGTGGAAAACTGTTATATATATTGCATGCTATATATTATTAAATATCATTATAAATGTCACTTACATTAATATGAAATACATTCATTAGCAGGTTTTTTTTTTTAAAAATGAACAAAGAAAAAAGCACACAAGAAATGTACAGAAAAAAAATTCTTTATGAATTATGTGTCATTACATTAGTATTATTTGTATACTTTTATTGTATTTATTAAAATTTTGAATTATTTTTAATTTTTCATTTTAGTCATTTTGTAATGTGCTTTTGTAATTTTTTTAAATTTTCTTAAAATATTTAAAATTTAGCTTCCATTTTATTTAAATTTTAGTACTTAAAGGGACATTTTAAATGTTGCTTTGGCAAATAAATGAAATAAGTTTTTGTAAAACTAATATTTATATATGACACTGTCTCTTTAATCACACACTCACTTGAGTCCAACAGAATCCTCGCCAACCGGTTCCCTTCGTTTCTTTTTAGGTTCTGTGACTTTAAATCCCTCGGGGAACCAGAGCTGCCCGTGTTCCCTCTTCCTCTTCCTGGAGACGACGACGCCCACAGCCGCCAGCGCCAAAACCGCCAGAGCCAGCAGCACCAGGAACATGGGGTACATCTCTCCTGTCTTCGAAGGAGGGTCCTCACCTGTGTACAGATACAGTTATTAATGCAGTGTAGAGTATGCTTTAGTGTTATAGATAACTCAATCTAACATTTAGAAATTTAATTTTAATTTAATTAAAATAAAGCAGAAATACAACAATATAAATGTTAGATAAAAAAAAAAAATAAATGCTGCTTAGCAACTAACTGAAATAAAATGAGTTTGAGTGCTAAAATGACTAAAACTGAAATTTAAATCATTTAAAGATATAAATAATAAACAAAACAAAAGAAAATTATAGCTGAAATATGATTGTTAGATGAAGAACTTAAATTAAACATAAATAAAGAGTATAAAGTACTAAAATAAATTTAATTTGAAACAATATACATATAAAAAAATAATAAAAAGAACAAAAGGACAAATGACAAAAAATAAGACAAAAAATGTAAGTGCTACTGGGCAACTGGAATTAAATAAGTACTAAAATGACTAAAACTGAAATAAAGATAAAGATAAATTAAAAAAAAACTTCCAAAAAGACAAACCAAATAACCAAAGTAAAATTGAATCTACAAATTTAAGCTGAAATAAATGTAAAACAATTTAACAAAAAAAGTGAACCAAAAGTGAATTAAAAATGATTTATTTGTAAATACAAATATTTAAAAACCACTAATAAGATAAGTGTGTGACAAAATGACAAACTAAAACTGAACTAAAAATTATTATTATTTTTTAAATAATAAATTTATTCAAAATATTAATAAGCACTATAAAACGACACAAATAATACTAAAACTCACTTGTGACGGCCTCGATGATGTAAGGAACATTGAGGTTCCCGCTAGAGGCCAGCGCTCCGAGGAAAGCCGCCACATCTGTGGCGCTCTGGAAACACTCGTCAGACTGCTGGTAACACTGACGGTTATCAATCTCCAGATAAACGATAGACCTGCAACACACAACAAACATGTAAATATCGCAAATATAAAGCACCATTACATGATTACTTGCATTTAAATATTCCACTTTCGCTCACCCTTTGATCTCCATCTGATCGAGTTCTCGTCGCAGGCGGGGCTTAACGAAGGCTGTCAGGCTCCTTCTGGCCCTCTGCAGCAGCTGGGCCGGGTCCGACCAATCAGAGCGCTTGTGCTTGCTCAGCTCATGCTCGTTGCCGTAGTATGGGAAAATAAACGGCTCTCCGTTAGGGTCGCGGCGGAACACCACGTTGGTATGCAGCAGTCCGCTCAGCTCGCGGAGGAATGATGAGGAGCGGTTACGAAGCTCGTCCGGTGGGATGTGGACCACTAGAACCAGACTCCCCACGGCCAGTTTCTGAGGAACGTCATCGGCGCAGTCCAGACCGTCCCATTCACACTCGGCGTTATTACAGCCCTGATCACAGTGACCGTCTGCATAGTGATCCCTACAGTACTGATCGTACAGCGGACTGAGGAGAGAGAAGGAAGGACAGCTTAAAAACTACAGTAACAGACAAACCAGTGGAAATTATTATTATTAACATAACATTATTTTTCAACCAGGATGCATTTTCTAAAGGTAATAACAGGCAGAAAATTTTATTAAAATAAAGTAAAGTAGTTAATAAATTAAATATAAAAAATAAATAAATAAATAAAATTACCAAAATCAAAACTGGACTGAAAATAAATGAAACCTTATTGGAATCATTTAAACAACAAAATAGAAATAAAATAAAATAGACAAATGTGCATAACAGGACGACTAAAAACTTAAACTGAAATTATAGTGAAAATTGAAAATCTAAAATAAAAGATGACTTAAAATATTCATAAATAATATAATAGTACATAAATAATACTAAAATAAAACTTGTAACAGCCATAATGTTGCAAGGAACATTTCATTTTTATTATTAGTATTTACTTTTTGGATATTGCTGTTTATATTTTACTATGTATTACTTTCCAAAAGTTAATAAAAGTAATTAAAAAAAACATTTTTATAATAATAAAAAATTATATTTGTTAATTTTTTGCTGCTATATATATATATATATATAGAGAGAGAGAGAGAGCAGCTAAAATAAAACACATTAATAATAATTATATAAAAATAATTTATATAAAATATACAAATATAATAAAAGAAATCTAATAAAGTAAGCCCCGAATGATTAAGCAAAAAAAAAAAAAACTTAATGTTTAACTTAGACTTATATTATAAAGTAAAATAGTACACAAAAAGAACAGAAATAAATAAAATGTAAAAGTTAATTATATTAAATGAAAAATGAATGAATGTCCCTCACTTGCACTGGCCCTCCAGTCTTTGGCAGTCGAATCCATCATACAGACAGCCAGCGTTTGCGCACTGCTCGTCACATTTGCCGTCGTTGAAGTACCTCCAGCACTGCAGGGCGGTGCTACAGTTCTGCCACGGGTCGTCGAAGTTCAGAGAGCAGTCTCCGCCGTCCCATCCACACTCGTGATTGTTACACTGGGTATCGCAGATGGCATTCCCGCCCCTGCCCTCGCACTGAGCGATCTCACAGCGGATCTCCACCTCCGGCGGCGGGGCGATGTCTCGGCCCTGCCCTCCTTTGAAGGAGTAGTCCAGGATGTGGCAGAGGAGTCCGTTGAAGTTGGCCGGACAGGAGCAGCGGAAGAAGGGTGCGTCGCCGATGGGCTGGCAGGTGCCGCCGTTGTAGCAGGGGTTGTTAAGGCAGGGCGAGTCCATGCGTGTTTGGCACTCGTGTCCACTGAAGCCCGGCGGGCAGAGACAGCGGGGACTCAGGTGTCCCGAGACGCAGGTAGCGCCGTTACGACAGCGCAGGGAGCCACAGGACTGGGCGTCATATTCACAGGAGGAGCCAGAGTAGCCCTAAGAGACAGCCAGAGATTAGAAAGTGCATTTAAAAGGGTTTCTAAACTGATCCACGAGCTTGTGTGATGTTCAAATCAATGCATTAGCTTTTACTCACTGGCTGACACTTGCAGATGTATCCGTGTTTGGTGTTGCTCGCAACAGCACACGTCCCTCCATTTTTGCATGGTGTGTCCTTGCAACCGTTGAACACAGTTTCACAGCGCTTGCCTATAAATAGATAAAAAACACATTTAAAATAACTTTAAGAGAAATAGCTTTTGAATTATTAAGACTGATTTTGTTCCCGGGTCACATGTTCGTACCGGTGTATCCTGTACGGCATTCGCAGCGGAAGTCATTGATAAGCTGAACACAGTTGTAGGATCCGTTGGGGTCACAGGGGTCAGACAGGCACTCATTGACGTCGCCCTCGCAGCGCTCGCCCACAAACCCAGCCGGACACACGCAGCCGTAACCTCCCACGCGGTCAACACAGCGGCCGCCGTTAAAACACCGTGGCTCGCCGCTCAAAGGATCCACGGCCGGGGAGCAGTCATCAACGTCAATCTCACAGTGAACGCCTGCAAACACGGACAGAGGAAACAATTCAGATACTGAAGCGTGACGCGAGGAATCCAGCGTTTGTGAGCATGTGAATGTGTCCACACCTTGCGTTCCCCGAGGACAGGAGCATTTGTATGTGTTGATGAGGTCGATGCAGGTTCCTCCGTTCTGACAGGGTTGAGACAGACACTCGTTTATCTCTTTACTACAGTTGACTCCGTGATATCCAGGAACGCACTGAAGGAGAGGAACAGACATTAGTATGTAATCTGGATTATGCAATCAGATTCTACAAATTAAGTACTCTATCTATCTATATTTAGTGCTGTCAAACTTTATACAAAAAAAAAAAAAGTTTTTGGATTATATATATATATATATATATACACAAACACACACACATACATATATATAAAACCATATTATATTTGTAGCAATAGCCAAAAATACATAGTATGGGTCAAAATTATCAATTTTTCTTTTATGCCAAAAATCATTAGGACATCAAGTAAAGACCATGAACCATGAAGATATTTTGTAAATTTCCTACTGTAAATATATTAAAACTTAATTTTTGATTAGTAATATGCATTGCTAAGAGCTTCATTTGATAACTTTAAATGCAATTTTCTTAGTATTTAGATTTTTTTGCACCCTCAGAGTCCAAATTTTCAAATAGTTATATCTCGGACAAATATATATACAAATATGTTGTAACTTTTTTTTATTTAACCTTGTATTGCAAAGCACTTTGAATCAGTGATGGTTGTGTGAAACTCTTAACACAAACTTAAAGTTTGACTGGACTGATCTGCTTACGGTGCACATGTGTGATTGCACAGGTGTGTGTGTGTGTGTGTGTGTCATACCTCACAGCTGTATCCTCCCAGGTAATCCGTGCAGGTGGCTCCGTTCTGGCAGGGGTTCGGCATGCACTCGTCCACCTGCTCCTGACAGTAGCTGCCCGTGTATCCAGCCTGACATCTGCACAGGTGTGTGTTACCCACATCCACACACTGACCCGCATTACGACACAGAACACCCACAAACACTCCTGGGAAAAAGTGCAAATTATACATCAACTGTTATTATGGAAAACATTTTTAAAAGACATTTCCACTATTATTTTTCATGCTAGGAGAAATACACACTAAATATTGCTAAAAATGTATATACATCTCACCAGAAGTGTAATGATTTAAATGCACTGAAAAAAGTATACTAATTTTATTGAACTCTCTGTTATCTAAAACTTAATAAAATTCAAACAGTTATTCCCAAACCTTGCTATCACTGAACACCTATGACTTTAACATTTTGATTAATGTATGCCTGAAATTAAATTTAACACATTTGCATGTCCACGTTTTTCTGATGCTGATTTTTATTTTAGTTTTTCACAGTTATTTATTTTGATTAAAGTTTATGTTTTTTTATTTTAATTTATGTAATTAGTTATTTTCTTTTATTTTTACTCATTTATTCATGGTCAAAAAAAGTATTTAATAGTTTTGAAAATGTATTTAAATTTGGTAAATAAAATGTATTATTTTTATTGTATTTTAAATGGGCAGATGACATGCAGCTATACAAATTCAATATATATTTATTTCCATTTATTATTATAATTATAAATTATTTAACCATTTTAATTTGACATTTTTATTATTAAATTCATTTTTAGTTTTCCATCAAACCTCTTGCAGTTTCCTCATGTGTTTCAGGCCTAGTAAGTTATGAGTTTGGTAGAAAAGTGCTAGTCTATTTAGTGATTGTTACCTTGCTGCTTGGCGGCGACCTCACAGCTGACACTGGGGACGTCACAGTAGATGCCCGTCCAGCCGCTGGCACACTGACAGGTAAAAGACGCCCCCTGCTGCCAACAAGAGCCCCCGTTCTTACAGGGAGAAGAGTCACACCAGCGCACCAGACTCTGAAACACACAAACATCAGCAAATAAAACATGCACTAAATATCTCTACATCATCAAAATATATACTAGTAAAAATTAAAGGGGAAAAAACCCCAATATGAAACGTGACCATAACAAAAAATTTACTTGAGCACTCTATTTCTAGTGCTGTCAAACACGTTTGCATGCGTGCTGTGTATGTTTATTATTTATATATAAATACACACACATGTGCATGTACATATTTCATATATAACGTTGTGTACCTGGCAGTTGAGTCCGGTGTATCCGTGAGGGCAGGTGCATTTGTAGGTGCCATATCCGTCCTGACAGGTGCCTCCATTTTGACACGGCCGTGAGTCGCATTCGTTAACGTCATGCTGGCAGTAATTCCCGGTGAATCCCGGCAAACACACGCATGAGAAAGTGTTTATGCCATCCACGCATGTTCCGCCGTTAAAACACGAGCTGGAGAGGAGAAACAATATGGATTGAGATTGCTTGTATGCAAATCAATGCTTTTTTTTTTTTTTAAATGCAAGTAAAAAAATAACAATGCATTTGAAAGAGTGTCATGTGCGTACCTCTCAGTGCAGTCGGGGGTGTTGACCTCACAGTTGATGCCGCTGAATCCTGCAGGACAGCTGCAGGTGTAGCTGTTGACACAGTCGGTGCAGTTCCCTCCGTTTCGACAGGGGGCGCTCACACACTCGTCTATGTCCTCTACACAGCGCTCGCCACGGAATCCAGCCAAACACACACACACAAAGCCGTTCACACGGTCCTGGCACACACCTCCGTTACTGCATGGATCTGAGAGAGAGAAGAATTACAATCACTGCCATATTCAGACTTTACTACTAATAACTTTTGTTTGCCGCCACAGCCTTTTCCTTTTTTGTTAATGATTTGTGTTACATTAATTTAAAATTAAACCACAATATTTATGTATTTTTAACAGTAACTTAAATTTTTTATTTTGCTTTATTGCACAGTATTAACAGGACCATCCAGAAACTGAATTTTATTAAATGTTCTGCATTTACATAAGTATTAAACTTTTAATCAAATTTTTACAATAATTTTATTTTGCCATTTGCACTTGTTAATTAGCTTTTTGTACATTTGTATTATTAAAACAGTACAAGTACATTACATATTTAATTTTTAAATAACTTAATTTTAAATTTTCATTATTAAATTATTCTTTCAATGTTTTCATTTAATTTTCTTTTACAATAATTTTATTTTGTAACTTTCACTTGTTATGCTTTATTGCACTGTTTTAGTAAAATAAAGCAACATTTTATTACATTTTCTTTAATTTTTTTAATTTAATTAGATTTTCCCTATTTCATTTTAGCATTTGCACTTTTATTTTGTTTAATTTCTACTGCTTCACTAATACAAATCACAATAAAGCACATTAAACGAAGCCAAACAAATGCAGAAATGCACAGATAGCATAATAACAGATTTCCAAGACTAAGTCTGTGTTAAAAGTAAGGTAGCTGCCTACTTAGACAGCATTATAGGGATAACAAGCGCCATCAAATGCTCAACGGTGCCCAGAAATGCTGTCTAGGTTTGTGCATGTCTTACTTGGCGCGCAGTCATCAATGTCGTTCTGGCACAGGTCTCCACTGAATCCAGGGTTACAGAGACACTTATATCCCCCACGCAGGTTCTCACACACTCCTCCGTTAGTGCAAGGATTCCTCACACATTCGTTAATATCCACCTCACACGTCTGACCTGTAGTGAGATGACAGTGGTTATGATAAAGATCATGACACGTAGAGAACATGAAATGCACATAAACTCGCACACTCTTACCTTGCCATCCAACAGGACAAGCACAAGAGAAGCTCTGAAAATCCTCTGATTCACGACAATCACCTCCATTCTTACAAGGACGTTGAGCGCAGGGAGCCAAAACACTCTCGCACACCTCGCCTGAAACACACACATTGATTGTGTCAAAACTTTGATAGATCAGGATTATTATTGTTACACATAAACATAAAATATTTTTTGCAACTTGAAATAAAATTAAAAAGCTACTTATAACTAAATATATATTATATATATTAATTATTAATTTAGTTTATAAAATATATATTAAACTAAATATATATAATTAATATTTATTACTTTTATTGAAAATATATAAAATATAAAAACTAATTCAAATATTCAACACTAAAACAAAATGTAAAAAAAATTAAAACTAAACAATAAAACAACAAAATGGCTAAACCTTTAAATAGTAAAAATAAATAATTCTAATTATATTTAAATAACTTAAGAAAATACACAACAAAAATTAAACAATTGCTAAGACTAAAATAAATGAGTGAAAATATAAAAATTATGAAAAACTGAAAATATAAATAAAATATCTAAATACAAAAGAAATTCAAAAAGTAAAAGTAATAATAAAATAATAAACTTTGGCTAATTTGAATACGTTTTCTGCTGCCAGTGAAAGTATATTACACATTTGACTATGTTTAAATCCACCCAGAATTCTGCAGGTTTTTCCTCAAAATCAATGCTGAAAATAAGCAAAAATCCTGTCGATTCTTTCTTTGTTATTTCAGTCTCACTCTTCTACTGCCTCATTTTCCAGCCCAGTTCCTGCAGGTACTTCCTTATCTGTTTCCATGGTGACCAGCTGAAGCAGGAAGTCACTTTGCGTTTCCTTCTATTGTCAATTCTTCTTTCTCAACAGGAAACAAGAAGGGGCCAAACAGGAAATGGACCTATTTGAGTAGCCACCCTTGACACACCTCTGCAAAACCTGCTGTTTAAAAACAAGACCCAGCTGCACAATGGCCATTACGTGTGTGTTCGTACCTGTGTAAGGCAGCATGCAGTTACACTTGAATCCAGCCACATCGTCGATGCAGGTGCCCTGGTTTAGGCAGGGGTTGGACGCACACTCATTAATATTTGTCTGGCAGTTGGGACCTAAATTAGATCACACAAAATGCAGAAATAAACACACAGAAGGGGAAATGCATGCTTTTGGGTGTGTAGCTTTACACTACGACAGCATTGTGACATACTATGTTAACTAGTTAATATTACTTTGTGCATGAAAAAATTCTTATTTTTGCATTCAATGCTATTTTTAGTAGAAAACGTTCAGAAAACTGAACACTTAAAGTAAACTAGCATTAATTCTTACAGTCTTAAAATTAAATTATTATATTACTTTTACATTTATTATATCATTTTGACTATGTAAAATGTAAAAACTTTCACTATTATATCATTTTGACTATGTAAAACTCTAACTATACAAAAAAAGCAGCAAATTTAATACAGTCTGTCACTATTTGCATGTAAACATTTAATACATTTCTATTAGAAAAAAATAATTGAATGAGAGCATCACAAACTCCTCTTCTTATATACTGCAAAGGATTATTGGCCAAAAAGCATGCATGCTATGAAAATCCATACAGACTGCTCTCCCACAGTATTTAGGAAGTCTTACCGCTGAATCCGGCTCTGCAGGTGCACAGGTAGCCGCTGGTCATGTCCTTACAGGTGCCTCCATTCACGCACGGGTTGGACAGACACTCGTTGATGTTGATGTCACAGTTGCGTCCCGTCCAGCCGGCCTCACACATGCATCTGTAGCTGTTGATCTGGTCCAGGCAGTTGCCATGGATACAGGGGTTGCTGGTGCACTCGTTGTGTTTAGAGAGGCAGGTGGCGTCTCGAAAGCCCTCCGGACAGAGGCAGGTGAAACTGTTGACGCCGTCGATGCAGGTGCCACCGTTATGACATGGGTTTAATGCACAGTCGTCAATGTTGATGTTACACATCGAGCCTGTGAGGAAAAACAACGTGTGTAAAGAGAGGACCATGGACCACAAAACCAGTCACAAGTGCCAATTGAAATATTAAAATCTTTGCATTTCCACATTTTAATTACTAGTACTAAAACTATAAATAAAAGTTATATATAAAAAGTTATAACACACACACACACACACACACAAATTGACCAATTTTATCCATTTAAGACAGTAAAGGTGGTTCAATGTAAAGGAGTAAGACAATAAAAGAGGTTAAACAACTTAAAAGCCATATATTTGTCTAGAGAAAAGCCTGTCAATCATTTCCATCACATCCTCACTGACCATCAGCATTTATCATGTATCATGCTCTCCAAAGTCTTCCAGCGATCTAACCCGAAGTTTGAAATGTATAACTGTCAATAAGTGAAAATGCATAGGAATTTTCTTTGGGACTTTGTGTGTTGACCTCTTGTTTTTTTGTCTGCCTTTGTGTGTGTTTGTGTGTGTGGGCCCCATCCCAAATCTCCAGCCCTGCTCCAAATGCACAAAGGATTTCCTCCACCCTCTTGTGCTCTTTCATTCGTCCTTTCTCTCTGTCTTTCAGACCTACTCACACACCCCTCACACACTCGCCGGGGGGAGGGCAGGTCCTACAGAAGGCTGTTTGCAGATACAAAAGCACAGACCCTATTTCACACACGGCCGAACAACAATTACCCCCTCGACACACACACACACACACACATCCCTCCTCTGCAGGGTAATGTGTAACTGTTTGATTCTCTTACAACAATGGGACTTTATTGCAGTTTCTCTCTCACACAGTAAACCGAGTACAATACTTTCTACAATACCTATAGTACCACTCAAAAAGTGTTCAGGTCATGCTTAAAAAAATAAACTAAAAAAATCAGATATAGCAAACAAAAAAAGCATTTAAGGCTGTGCCTAATCATTTAAATACAGTGAAAAAGCATGCATCCAAAGCTATTTAAATAAGTAATTCAAATAATTCAAAAAGGGATTTTTCCTTCTCTTATGTGCATAAATTATTGTGTGTAATATGCAATGTTCTCAAATTAAGTTGCAAAGACAATTTCTGTGCTTGAAGATTCAAGAACGACAATATCAGGGCATACTAGGCTTAGAAATGGTGTTTTCTTTTATCTGCATGTTATTTCCAGTCAATTTAATTAGTTTAAAAGACTTTATTACTAAACTCTTAGGTTCATATGCATACAAAAAGACCGTTTCAGCTTTATATTCAGTGCTATTTTAGTAGACAAAGCTTATTTCAGTTATTTTAAAAAGCAAAATTAAGGCTGAAAAATAAACCGTCCTCACTTATGATTACGTGTATAGCAAAAGTTACAAATAAGGCACTTGAATGTCAAAAATACTCTATATACACAAAAAACAAAACAAAATTTTTACGTTGTGTATGCTTCCTGTCTGCATGCAAGAATCAGCTAAAGTAGTTAAAATTCTTTATTTTATTTTTAGGCATTTAAATGCTGTGCTAAATCCTCCTGCTGCTGTCATATATTCACAGTATAACAGGGCCTTTTGTACCTTTTCCTTAAGTACAACATACAAAGGGTCAGTCTTGTGATCATTGGGGCCGTAGCATTAATGTAAAGCACACCTGTGTGAGTGTGTGTCCCAGTTGAGAAAGGCAGTCTCTGTCCTAAGTCATATCTGTTATCTGATACACAAGCTCTGCACTTCGCTGGCCACCTGTTCACCTGTTCTCACACACACACACAGATGCTGCGCTGACTCACCTGTGTATCCAGGTTCACACACACACTCGTAGCCATTGATCTTGTCGATGCACTTTCCGTAGTCGCACGGCTTACTCTTGCAATCGTCAATGTTTATCTCGCAGTTTGTTCCTGCAGGCGCAAATCAAGGCATAATTAAGTTATCATAAACTCACTGTTATATTTATACTTAGTGATTTTGTGAGCATGAATGTGTTACCTGTGGTTCCTTTAGGACAGGTACAGGTGTAAGCGTTTTCTCTGTCCTGGCAGGTGCCTCCGTTTCGGCAGGGTTGGCTCAAGCACTCGTTTATGTTGGTTTCACACAGGCGTCCTGTGTACCCGGGGCGACAATCACAGGTGAAAGCAGCCACACCATCCCGACACACACCATAATGACAAGGACTGGACGCGCACTCATTGATGTCCAGCTCACAGTGAGCGCCAGCAAATCCTGCAGAAATACATTTCAAAAGCCATATTTAGAATGTTGGAAGCGACGCTTATTTCATATGCAAAGATGTTAGCCAATCATAATACTTATTTACATATGGATTTATTTACTGGGTGTGTCTCATTTCTGCAAATGTTACGGAGGCTGCCTCAATGTTTTTGGTGCGTAAAAAAAAAAAGTAAATAAAAATAAAATTATTAGTATTAAAAAGGATAAAATAACAAGAAATAAATAAATAAAATTATTAATAAAATAAAACTAAATAAAATACTTGATCAAAAACCTAAACAGAAAGTTTAATTAAAATTTAATTAAAAGTTTGCCATGGCAACTAAATAAAATAAGTTGGAGTATTAAAATACTATAAAATAAATTATTTTAAAATAAATAGTTTAATAATAAAGAAATATTTAAAACAAAAAACGCACATAAAATAAATAAATTAGAAAAACTCAAAATATAAAAATAAAGGTGGAATATTTAAACAAAACAGAAGTACCAGAATATAAACTGATATTATAAATGAACTTCAGTGGACTGCAAAAGTGCAGAATATGACTTAAAGATGTGTACCTGGAGTGCATTCACAGGTGTATTTGTTGGGCCCGTCTGTGCATTTAGCGCCATTTTTACAAGGTGTGCTGGCGCACTCGTCCACATCCACCTGACACAGGTTCCCAGAAAACCCTGCAGGGACACATGCATGCCACGTTTAAATCGACTGCTCACCCACAATGCATCCTCATTGCCATTCTCATTTTTTATGATCAGATCTCTAAAAATAATAACGTTTCACGCACCTTTGGGACAGTCGCAGTGGAATGAGTTGATCTTGTCGATGCATTTTCCGTTGTTGAGGCAAGGTTGTGATGCACAGTCGTCTGTGTTTTTTTGACAAAACACACCCTCGTAACCTACACACCAAAACAGTCGGTCAGAACAACAGTGATGATGTGCTTCGGGTGCAGGAAAGTGGTCAAAGACCCATACCTGGCATGCAGATGCAGTGGAATCCACCAATCTGGTCGAGGCAGGTGGCGTCGTTCTGGCAGGGGTTCGACTTGCACTCGTTGACGTCCATTTCACAGCGTGGACCTTCATAACCTTGGAGACACTTGCACTGGAATGAGCCTTTAGTGTTGAGACACCGTCCACCATGCTCACATGGGTTCGCACCTGAAATGCAAACAGAATTATAATGCAAAACTGTGTAGAGTTTAATGTTCTTTCTAATGGATCATGTGTTATTATTACCGAGCGAGCACTCGTCGATGTCTTGGTTGCAGGCGGAGCCTGTGTACCCAGGTGGACAGGTACAAATGGCTTTTCCGCTCACCGGGTTTGTGTCGCAGTTTGAGCCCTTCTGACATGGATTACTGATACAGGCATCGTCAAGATGACACAGAAGACCTGTGGGTAACAGTTTTGGAATTGTTAACTAAAATGAAAAGTAAAAAATCTGTATTGCATCACTGAAATTGAGCTTGATTAAGCATTTAAATATATAAAAGATACGGTTTTCATAGACAGAAATGAATTAAAATGAAATTTAAATATGAATAAATGGCTATAAAATGAACTAAATTTAAATATTCACGTACGCTAAGACAAAAAGTATTGTTTTCGTGGGCAGAATAAAAAAAATAAATAAATAAAATAAAAGCAATGTCCATAAAATTAACTGAACGGAAACAAAAGTAAATTAAATGTAATAAAGAAAACAAATGAAAAGCTTTTGGTTGTATAAACAGAAATGAAACAACTGAAATATAAATAATGGCTATAAACTAAATTAAACAAAATACTAAAATAAAATAAATAAAATATGAAAGCTATTGGTGTCTTAGACCTAAATGAAATCCGCCTGAAATATAAATAATGCTCAGGGAAAAGAAGAAAAAATAAATAAATAAATAAATAAATAAAAATAAATATTATATAAAAAAATTATATATATAT
>JAUCMS010000023.1:935187-948392 GCA_032357445.1 Enteromius radiatus
TAGTTTTCATTCCATTTGGGCGGATTTTGAGTTGTCATTGGGCTGGAAATATTTCTGGGACCTGGCAACCCTGGCTGACAGTCCTCTGAACCTGACACGACAACACACACACACACCCTGTTAGACCCTCACTGGAATACTGATGTGAAAGAAACACAAGCCCCCCCAAACACACTTCAGTTGAGAAGCAAGAAAATTCAAGCACTTCTCTAATTTCAGCTAAAGTACATAAACAAGGATTTAACTGAACTAGTTGAGAGGATAGATGTGTACTTAGAGATTATTTAGACGTCTCTTCTGTGTGTTTACAGAAAATACTGTAAAAACACTAATAATGTGAGATATTATTGCAATTTAATCAGCATCATTACACCAGTCTTCAATAGCAACAGAAAGTAAAAAAAACAACAACATTAAAATATGCTGTTATTTTATTCAGAAATAAAAAGTGACTTAAAGCTAGATCAGTTTAGAGGCCACTAAAACGTTTGATCACAGAATGCCACCATTGACCAGTCAGAATCAAGTCTTCTCACAGTGTGTGTGCATTTAAGGCCACAATTCAGTCAGTGACACTGACCTTTTTCTCTCTGAAGGGGGAGTGTGTGTGAGTGTGTGTTTGGAAAGAACTTGGTTCTCATGGTCTGACGTCCCTTGAGACTCTGCGACAGATGTGACGTCTGTCCACCCTCCCTCATACTCACACACACACACACACACACTTGCATTTGTGGTTTCTGGGGTCTCTCCATAGGTGTAATGGTGTTTCTACTGTACAGACTGTATGTGGTATTGTCCTACACTGACCCTACACCTAAACCTACCCCTTACAGGAAACTATGCGCATTTTTTGATTTTGAAAAAACTTAATTCTGTCTGATTTATAAGCTTGTTTGCTCATGGGGACCAAAAAAACGTCCCCGCAATGTCAAAATATACTGCCATTTTTTATCTTTGTGGGGTAAACTGGTCCCCATAACGTGAGAAATACCAGGTGCGCACACACACACACACTGATATTTGTGGCATAAAGGGTTTTATACTGGACAAACTGTTTTTCTATCGACCTACACCTACCCCATAAAAAATAAACCACCTTCAAATTGTAATCCCTCTGTCATACCCATGTCATTAAACAAATTTGTGTCCTCATACACCACAAACACACACACAGCAATCCTAAACATTCATGTGCGCATCCTTCTCGTCCATGTGTTGTGGTGGGCATGCGTGCGAGCACATGTCTGTATTGTATGTGTACAGTGTGTCAGGCTGTGTGAGACGGCACAGATAAATGCAGCAGGTGTGTTTGTGGGCGTGAGCGGCGATGCTAAAGAGCACAGCCTCAGGTGATCTCTCATAACGGGTGCAGGTTTGGGCCCGAGGCCGTCACACTCCAGCTAATGACACGCTACGATCACAGGATGAAGAGATTAGCATCTGAGAGCTTCTCACAGAAGAACAATGAAACATGACACGAACCGCTCCTCTGACACCTCATGTTTTGTGTCTGCCTCACTATTAATCACTGTTTGCTGTTTAATTAGAGAATTAACGGTTTATGAAACTGTTTGTGTCTTAAGGAGATCTTTTTCTGCGTCATTTACTTGCGATGGCCGATAACACAAAAAAAGCACTTTCCTAAACAACGAAAGATAGTGTTTATTTAATGCAGCTTGATCTGCCTCCACTAGAAAACACTTTTGACTCATTTAAACTGAAAAAAAAAAGAAACACAAATGCCAGTTACGCTTTATAAGGTTCGTTTGTTAAAATATCGTTCCTATGTCTTGCTATAATCCTAATTATTGAGTTTGTTATTGGATGCGCTAACACAGAATTTACTTTTAATAGAAAAAAATAAAAAGAAGTAAATTGTTTTTTATGACTTTGTAAAGCTCCTCCACCTCAAATAAATATTTAAATAAACAAATAATTTAAATCAAACACATATACTAAAATATATTTAGACATATAAATACATATAAGTATTATTTAATGTGCATATATATATATATATATATAAATAATTTTAAATTCAACATGAATACTTCATTTTTATTTGTTTGTTTATGAAAGTCTATTGTAAAAAACTAAATGTATTGACCAGAAAAGGTACTTAACGTATGCAGGCCTAGTCAATTAAATGAAACAAACACAACCAGTTCTAATGTTTCTAATTTACTGTTTTTTATTTTTACTTACACTAGAGACCTGAAAGTTTCCCCGTATACCCGTATATCATAGACACAGAGGGAGAGAATTAGGTTGATAATGTTCCCTCTTAAATCCAATAATTCATCACTCTTAAAAAAACAAGCACACATACTTTTCCATGAATTTTTCCTCACATACACCTTGCCGTTCACACGCCTCCCAGTCTCGCCCTCTTGCTCAGACCTGTCGACCGAAACTGCCTCTCACAGCAGTGTGTGTGTGTGTGTGTGTGTGTGTGTGTGTGTACCCCACACTGCTGGCACTCGCTCTTATTCCCACTCTCACATGATCATGAGCTGTACTTCCAAACGGACACACCTCACCGCACTATTAAACGTCCTCTCACACACACACACACATGACCTTAAGTAACATATGCATTAAACACTTTAATTTCGAAAGGCACCAAAATCACAAAAATATCTGACGTACAAATTACGTTCTATGTAAATACATTGTACATTATAATTACAATATCAACACGTCGCACATGTCTTTATTACTGGTATGTGGACAACTTAGTCTAATTGAAAACTATCCAAATGTGCACAGCAATAATAATCATAATAATGACTAGAATGGAGGTAATATGCGATACAGGGACCCCCCAAAATGGACACTTTCATCAGTTCACCCAAAAATGTGATCACCTTCCGGTCATCCGAGATGTAGATGAGTTTGTTTCTTCATCAGATTTGGAGAAATGTAGCATTGCATCACTTTCTCAGCGAGTGAATGGGTGCCGTCAGAATGAGAGTCCAAACAGCTGATAAAAACACCACAATAATCCATAGTTGACATCCTGTGAAGCCTAAAGCTGTGTGTTTGTAAGAAATAAATTTTAATTAATTGATTAAACTGGAGTGGTGTGGATTATTGTTAAGGTTTAATCAGCATATTACATCATCACTCGCCAATAGATGCTCTGCAGTGAATGGGTCCAAGTCCAAATCTCTCATTCTGACGGCACCCATTCACTGCAGAGCATCTATTGGCGAGTGATGATGTCATCTTGTGTGTTCTCAGAATAGGCAAATGCTCAGCAAATTAAAATGTTTAGGTGCATTGCTCCTTTAAGTAACCCAGCTGGTGCATCTTTCGTAAAACTAAACGCTACTCACTTTGATATTTTGCCTAATGCAATGACATTCAAGCATTTATCAATCATTTTTGTGGCCGCTGTACAGAATTAAGAAGTCTGTTTGTGATCTTCTCTAATGCAAAACACTGTAAGACATGAAAACCAAACGAGAAATGCATGCCTGCATTACAACAGCAAAATTCTGATTATCTGACATTATCGCCCTCTAGTGTCTGACCTACAACAGGACAATCTGTGCATTCATTACAGGACGGGATAAATAACGCTCTTCATTGATGGAACATGAACTTTGACTTCACTGCACAATGTTTTACAAAGCTCACTGTATTATATGCAGTGTTCAGACCATAATATCACAGATGAATCTAAGAGAAAGAGCTTATACGAGTGAAATGCTTAAAGTGCCGACAGCTCTTTATAGTCCAGTTATATCATGGCTTTTGGCGTAACACGTACTTCTGACCGGTTAAATCTTGTTGAACTCTGGTGTGTCAGTGGTGGACCGGCACCGGCGTTTTTGTACAGGTGGAGCTTCAGGAACGTGAGCCAGTGGATCCGGACGGATCAGGAACCTGCAGAACATGAAGAGTTTGAGATTTCACTCAATGTGATTCTTGACACAAATGTCTGTGTGCATCAGGTTTGCTGACTTTATGAGGGACAAATGTCACCGCAAAGTTGCTCAAACTTGGCGCACACACGCAAACAAACATAAATGTGACCAAGTGTCCCTATAAAAACAGTAAAAGCTGGAATGGCCTAAATTTTGGCTCTTCCTGAGAAAAACAAATGCATGACATAAATTAAAAACTAAATTAATAAAAAAATGTTTTTAAAAATCTAAATCCTATAGCTGACTATAATCTACAATAATAATTACGGTTTGGTATGATCGAAATATTCAGTATGAATAATTTTATATCACAGCAGTGTAGTGTTGTTTTAGTATATTTATAAAATTATAGGTTTTAGCTTTTTATTTTTTATATTTTACAGTATTCTTTTTTTTTGTCATTTAATTTTTCTTTTATGTTTTATTTTGATATTTGCACTTATTTCAGTTGCCAAATCAACATTTCTCATTTTTACATTTTGATAATTTACGTTTGTTATTTTATTATTTAGATATTATAATTTTTATTATTATATATTTTTTTGTTTTTCTATTTATAATTTTAATTACATTTTTGTAATGTAAAATAGTTTTAGTAATTTTTATTATTTTATTAGTATTTAGTATTTTTAAAGAAAGTTTAATTTTATTGTCTTTCTGTCATTTTCATATATCGTTTCTAAAAAAGTCATTTCTAAATACTGTTGTATTTTTAGGATATACATTTTACGAATAACAACAGTTTAATTAAAATAAATGTGTGTATATGTGTATCTGTCAGGATGTGCTACATACACAACATCATTGAGCTGCAGCAGTGTGTCGGGGGCGGGGTTTATCAGCACATATGAGATAGAGTTCTGCTGGTCATTCAACTCATCTGCAACAGAGATTGGTGTATACATCTGTCACTCAATAATATAGGCGTGGTTAACGTTCCACAGGGAAAGATGAAGCAAATTAACATCTAGACAAGAAACTTTATGCTACAATTTGTTATATATTCAGAAACACAGACTGAGAGTTATAAAATATTAAAATAGTAATCTAAATATGCCACAAAATGAAATCATGGCCAGGCATTTAGCACATTTGCTTATCTGGCTTGAATCATCTTCTCCCTATAATTTCCTGTCTTATCTTTTATAAAAACATGTAGATAGAATATAAACCTGCGGCACAAACTATTCACGGCAACACTATAGTGGAGGGTGTTTACCTTGCAAATACCCCAAATTAACTCGGTTCATTACATCACTGGCTGTTAGATTTGTGACATCCTCTATATGAGATGAAAGTTAGAATGAAAAAGAGGAAAAGAGAAATATTTCAAATCAAAATTACTATCTGGAAGTATAATGTCCGATAAAACAAAGGTTCTTCTGACCAAGAATAAAATTCAGGATTCAACATAATCAGTGTTCACAACCCTTTTCAATTCCAGAATCTGATATAAATTTTCAAGTGAAATGTGATATGAGAGAAATGTGGGACAGGGGCTGATTTTATCTTATGAAAAGAGGAGGGTTATGCTGGTTCCCAACCACATTAAAACAAACATGACTTGGGCAGATATTTTAGTTTTGTGCCACAAAAAAAAAATCACTTTATTTAAGCATAAATATGTTATGCATATGAATATTATTAATGGTGTAAGGAGTGTGTTTACTGTATCCCGCCGTGTGCAGGCCCAAGTGCTGCATGCGGTTCCTGACAAGTTCCGTAAGCTCCTCCCTTTCCGAGCGCCGTAACACGCCCAGGCGCTGCTGGATGGAGCTGAGGGAGGAGTCGCTCCTCTTCACGCTCCGCCTACTGAGACGCCTCGTCCAGTACATGCTCTTCTTTCTCAGCAGCGGGTGCTCTGATTGGTCACTGCTGGAGGAGCTCCGGGTGAGGATCTTTGACTCCTCCCCCTTCTCCCTGGTGTCGTTTAACCCTTCGATGCTGACGGAACCTTGAAACTGGAGGTGACCGTAACCATGGAAACACAAAATACAATGGGAAATATTAATAGCGGCACCATGGAAACTAGAGACAAGAATATAAGGTTAGCAGAGACTGAACACACAGGTTCTGATCAGCTGCAGGTGTGAATTTGCTCACAACACCAGCTAGATAAAAAACATGGATGGATGGATGGATGGATAGACAGACAGAGACAGACAGACAAACAGACAGACAGACAGACAGACAGAGACAGAGACACAGAAAGATAGAGTCAGACAGACAGAGACAGACAAAGACAGAAAGACATAGACACAGAAAGACAGAGACAGACACAGACACAGAAAGACAGACAGACAGAGACAGACACAGACAGACAGACAGACAGACAGAGACAGACAAAGACAGAATGACAGAGACAGACAGACAGACAGACAGAGACAGAGACACATAAAGATAGAGTCAGACAGACAGAGACAGACAAAGACAGAAAGACAGAGACACAGAAAGACAGAGACAGACACAGACACAGAAAGACAGACAGACAGAGACACAGAAAGACAGACAGACAGAGACAGACAAAGACAGAATGACAGAGACAGACAGACAGACAGAGACAGACACAGACAAACAGACAGACAGAGACACAGAAAGACAGAGACAGACACAGACAGACAGAGACAGACAGAGACAGACAGAGACACAGAAAGACACAGACAGACAGACAGAGACAGACACAGACAGACACAGACAGGGACACAGAAAGACAGAGACAGACATAGAGACACAGAAAGACAGAGTCAGACAGACAGAGACAGACAAAGACAGAAAGACAGAGACAGACACAGACAGACATAGACAAAGACAGAAAGACAGACAGACAGACAGAGACAGACAAAGACAGAAAGACAGAGACAGACACAGACAGACACAGACACAGAAAGACAGAGACAGAAAGACAGAGACACAGAAAGACAGAGACACAGAGAGACAGACAGACAGACAGACAGACAGAGACACAGAGAGACAGAGACACAGAAAGACAAATAGATAGATAGATAGATAGATAGATAGATAGATAGATAGATAGATGTATAATACCTCTGATGATGCGTGTGATTCTGTGCGGTAGATTCCGATGGGAATCTCTGAACTAGACGAGCAGAACTTCTGGAAGAGTCTCCCGTACGTCCGGATCCAGAGATCAGCCTCACATACATGCATCTACACACACACACACACAGGAACGCATTCATAAAGATAGACAAAGAGATAGACAAATTTGACAAATCACAGCACACATCTAAACACATACACGGCGTGTGTTGAACTCACAGCGCAGAGGTACCCTGATCCCGGCGTGGTGTCCAGTCCCAGCAGCAGTCTGGCTATCGGGATCATGTAGTCCTTCACAAAACACTCATGTACAGAACAAACCACAAAATGATCAACAAACAAAACCAAAACCAGTATTACTAATGCATCTCTCTGCACAGCCGAACTTCTAGATATGTTAGATAGACAAAAAAAAAAATCGTTTTAATTTCGAATAAATGCTGTTCTTTTGAACTTTCTGTTCATCAAAGACGGTTTTCAACATTGATAATAATCAGAACTGTTTCTTGAGCAGCAAATCAGCATATCAGAAAGATTTCTGAAGGATTGTAATAATATTTCTGTTTTATTGTATATTTGCTGAAGTAAAAGCAGCTTTAGTGAGCAAAAGAGACAAAAATCAATAAATTCATACAATTTTACTATTTATAACTGTCATGTTTAATTCCTGAGCACTAGAGGGCGCAGTAACTGTGTTTATTAGGGAGAGTCTAAATTACTCATAATTAAAAAGCACACACACACACACACACACACACACACACACATTTACCTGGTACAGGAGTGTGTCCAGCATGCTGATGCTGAAGACTCGACCAGCAGCAAATGGAAGTCGAAACATGAAGGCGAGATTCGAGCCTTTATCACGTTCCTTCTGTCGATCGGCACACATTTTAAAATAATCCAACTACAAAACTACATTTATTTAGTACTTCCATCTCTCCATGTCTCACCTTCTCGAGTTTGGACAGAGCGAGGGAGTAGCAGTCTTTCGCTCTGAACTGCATGAATCTCATGTTTGATGGGTGAGTCAGTTCTGTGATTATACTGAGACTCGGAAACAACCTGGAGAGACACAGAAAGAGAAAATGAGATTTATTTTTACATTGATGCATTTGGCAGATGCTTTTATTCAAAGCCACTTACAGTGCATTAACATTTCATTAGTTCATGCATTCCCTGGGAATCCGACCCATGACCTTTGGTGATACTAAAATAATAAACTATGCAGATTGCAGGTCTTTGGTCCTGGTCTCACCTGAACATGGTCTGCACGTTGACGATGGTTTTAGCATCAGCCATATAGTCTTCCTCTGCACTCATAGTACTTTCTTTATCCACCACCACTAGATTATCAGCATACAGAACACCACTCTGCAATAGGCTGTCCAAACTGTCAATCACACAAACATCCAATCAGATATATTCAAACCTAGAGCGATGATTTAAATTGGCTGTCAAAGATAAGGCTGCACGATTCATCAAAATAAAATGAATTCATATAACAATGAAATGGCATAAGGCAATTATAGAATCACAAAGGCTGTGAAAATTATAATTTATATTAATTATTATAATTAATTTTTTTTTACAGAGAAATTTTACAATAGTAACATTTATTATTTTTGTATGTATTTAATAATAATGATATGATGTAGTGACACTGATACACAGTCACAAACATTTGGCCAAATTGTGCAGACCCTTTTTCAATTATGAAACACATTTTAAATTGCGATCATGATTTTATTAGAAAAATAAATTGATTAAACTAAATAATATTTAACAAATATATGTATTTTTTTTTTTTGTAAAAAATCAATTCAGTAGTAATATATTAATTATTTAGTTTAATATTTAATTTAGTAATATTAAGAATTATCATCATTATATTATTATAATTTATATTATTATTGTTATTATAAGGACATATTAAAAAGACATTGAAAGTTACAAATATTTTAAATATTTTTTTCTTTATATAAAATAAATTTTTATTCAGAATATTTATTACAAAATCACATTTTATTTCTACAGATCATGCAGCCCTAGACAATCAGACGATTTTTTTGCTCTAACTGTACTTGTCAATGGTGCCACCCATATAATACACCATTGGGAAGCAGGATATGGCCTCAAGGAAGTGGTCATCGGGTCTACAGGAAATAGAAAAAATAAGAACACTACTGAAACACACACGAGGTGAATATGTGTGTGTGTGTGTGTGTGTGCTTACAGGTTGTCTAACAGCAGGACTATAGGGTTGAGCTCTCGTCTGGGTCTGTAATAAGCTCTTAAAGGCACTATGAAGTTGTAAAGGCCGTTTCCAGCCGTCTCAGCAGAAACAATGATCAGCTTGTTTTTGAAGTCATACGCTTTTGCATCTTCAAAGGAAACATGCTCACAGCTCTAGAGGGACAGATGTAAGATAAATATGACATGCTGATGTGGTCCAGCGCAAGGCATATTATGCAAATACAACATTCAAATGTCATTCGTAGCATATGGAGGCTGGTGCTCACCTGGTCAAGCCGTAAACAGCAGAAATGGGCCTTCTGGGGCAGGAGATGGCAAAGGGTCGGAGAGCTCCCAATGTATGGAGAGTTTGGGGGGTATCCTTTCACAAATCTGAGGAAATTAACATTAAAATACACCCTAAAAGGGTTAGTCTGCATAAACATATCAACATTTACTTCAGTTTGCTTCTTCGGTGGAACACAAAAGGACTTTAATTATATGCACATGCATGCATCTAATTAAATTGAAGGTGATTTTGGAAATAAAAATTATTGTAAATAAATAATTACACTGAATATTACTCTTATACTATAAAATGTGCACTGTACAATTAGTGCACTGTAAAATAAAATGTCATTATTATTATTATTTTATTGCTATTATTATAAATAAATACAAATATGAATATAACCAAATATATAACAATATTATATAAATATAACCACATACAAAATTTTAATATATAATAGTAAAATATAAAGAAACTATATAATAACAAGAAATATAACTATTATTATTCCTCTTACTGTACTGTAAAATAACATTTTGCAAATAAAAGAAAGGCTAATAATTTTTTTATTTTTATTACTATTATTAAAAATTTAAATATTAAACAAAAATATAAATTTTACTATTGTAATGTTGTACTGTAATTATTTACAGTATCATTGTAAAATTAATACTTATGACTGTCTTAATTTCTTTATGTTTAAACATCAAAAGATTTTATTTTTAATTTTATTTTAAACTCATCAATTGCCAAAAAAATTACCCTTTTCCCTTTCAGATATCAGAAATCAGAAATATTCATAAAAAAAACCCTGTATACGCTTACTTTGCTTGTGAAGTTGAGATAAATCACAAAACCTTTGAATTTGCACAAATGTTTAGGAGGTAAAAATGAACTCACTCATTAGCTGTTACATCTTCATCCGAATGTCCGGCCTCATCCTCTGATTGGTCACTGAGCAGATCACATGGCAGTAAGGAGGCGGAGTCAGCAATCTCCAGAACAGGGGCAATGCTTGGGCGGCGGCTTCCTAGTTCGTTCTCTGGGGGCGGAGCCAGTTTGACGCCACTCTCAGTGGGACTGGTGTTCTGAAAATCCATGGCAACCGTTCCTGAAAACAAACAATTAAACGGTTAGAACAAAGCCACTGGTAGACCGGTCACAACAGACCGGGCCATCTGACCAATCAGAGTGGAGAAGGCTCACACATTTACCATGGAAAAAATACTGTTTTTTTTTTTTGCGACAGGTGGGATTCAACTCAGTGACGTCAGGGCTGCAATGTGAATGTGATTATGTTATTAAGCCACACATGATCCAAGTTAGCCATTATGTTTTCTCCAATAATAAGTAATACAGACCATCTCATCTCCATATAGTAAGACAATATCTGGTTATAACCAGACCTCTGACAACTTCCCGTCTCTCTTCTATCCCTTCTTGCTCACCCATGCTAGCGATGATGCTATGAACAGGCAGGCCAGACGGGCTGTTTAAAATGTCGCAGTGGCTCCGCCCCTTTCCATGATCTTCTTCCTGTCTGAAGATGAAGGCGGAGTTTTCCTCCTTCGTGATGTTGATGTAGTAGCAGGTGTCGCTGGCAGACATGATGTGGCGCGGTCCGGGGTTCAACAAGATGCTCTTGTTGTCTTCTCTCTTCACACCGATCAGACACACGCCGTACCTTTACACACAAACAGACCAAAATAGCCTCACAGCGCGAGTTTAAACAGTTAATATGCTTTAAAGTGCGTATAAACCTACTTCTTGTGGGCGTGAAAGGCAGCGTAGGTGAAGCTCTTGCTGTTGTAGTCTCTGAAGAACATACTGTCACCCAGACGGATATGATACACTTCATTACCTGAACAACGGCCGTACATCCTCTGCCACTGCTCTGGAGACTGCTGGCCCTCTCTGAAAAAGATTGAACTTGCTATTAAACTATGTTTCCATTTAACATGTCATAATATCAAACTTGAAAGTCCTGTCATCATTTACTACTCTTACCCTCGAGTAGTTACAAACCTTCTGCCGAACACAAAGGAAGATATTTTGAAAAAGGTTTGTAACCAGGCTGTTTTGGGTCATCACTGACTTCCATAGTATATTTTTTTTCAAACTTTCATCAAAAAATCTTCCTTTGTGTTCAACAGAACAGATACATTCATACAGATTTGACACTACTTGAGGGTAAGTAAATAATGACAGAATTTTCATTTTTGGGTGAATTATTCCTTTAAACTTTATACTTAAAGATTATTACTACACTAACATTTAAAAAAATGTAATGTCGTAATTTCTTCTGCTCACCTGTGAAATAATATAAAAATTTTAAATAACAGATTTTTTATTTAATACATTTTAAATTGTAATTTACTCCTGTGACACAAAGCAAATTATATATTAATATTTATTTTAATTGTTTTCCCCAGCATCATTACTTGAGTCTTTAGTTTTACATGATCCTTAAGAAATCATTTTAGTATGCAGATTTTCAGCTAAAAAAAGGAAAAAAAATTCTTATAAATATCAAGCTTTATTTATTATGGAAACTGTGATTTTTTTTTCAGGTTTCTTTAATGAATAAAAAGTTCAGAAGTAATCTTTTTAATAATTTTAATAATTTAATGTCTTTACTGGCCCTTTTAATTAATTAAATTAATTTGGCTAAAAAAACAATAACAATTTTTTTCAAAATAAAACTTGTTTTGTTTAGTTAAAAAAAAAAAAAATAAATAAAACTCAACTTTTATAAAAACAAAACAAAACAAATGGCATGTTCAGAAAAAGTTGGCAGAAAAAACTAAAGATGTGTTTGGGAAACAGTCAATGTTCTTAATTTTGGTGGCGCTACTAGCACAGAAACACATTTCGGAGTCGTGACTCACTGTCCTCGAGATGTGTGGACAAGTAAAGTGATCAGTGTAGAAGTGGCCGGACACAGACAGTTCAGAGCCAGCATGGCGTATTTAAACTCTTCTTCACACACAACGTGATCTGCAGAAAGAAACAGACATGCTGCTCAGAGCCAAGATGGCTGACCACTGACTAAAATTAGTCATTTAAGGACTTCAAATGGTATAGAGTAATGAAAGTGAGAAGAAATACAAATAATTTTGTTTTAAATAAAGGCAAATAAATACCTGCAAATTTAACATGGAACTTGTTTTCGGGTTTGAGAATCTGGACGTAAAGAGGACAGTTCGGAGCGAAGTCTTTCACAGCCCAGGCCCTCAGAATGGTCTGGTGATCCTGTCAAAATATCAGTACTAATCAATATCTGTTTATTAACTAAGATTAACCAGTCATAATGGGCAGTTTTTTTTACGAATAAACTATTTGAAAATCTGGAATCTGGGGGCGCAAAAAAATCTAAATACTGACAAAATCCCCCTTAAAGTTGTCCAAATTAAGTTCTTAGCCATGCATATTACTAATCAAAAATAAAGTTTTGATATATTTATTGCAGGAAATGTACAATATATCTTCATGGAACATGATCTTTACTTAATATCCTAATGATTTTTGACACAAAAGAAAAATGTATCATTTTGACCCATGCAATGTATTTTTGACTATTTCTAAAAATATCACAGCATATAGGCAAGTTTTTCTTTACATAATATATTTGTATGTACTGTGTATATTTATTAAGTATATGTAAATACAAACACATGCATGTATAT
>JAUCMS010000023.1:948490-978156 GCA_032357445.1 Enteromius radiatus
TAGGAAACGATGGTGTTTGAGACTCACAGTATGTTATGTCCATGTACTCAACTCTTATTATTCAACCATGACAAGCTACATTCAGTTTTTCATTCTATGGCACCTTTAAATACAAGTATATAAGAGCACAGGATAAATTATTTTTTCATGAATTCTATCCATCAGTTGTTGCAGCTCTATGAAAAACAAATAAGACTGTATGTAAATTGTAATGCTGTGATTGGTCAGTGAGGCTGTCACTCACTTGGCTCTCAGTAAATCCTGGTTTTTGAGGGCGGAGCCTTGAAGGTAGATGACCCTCTGTGACCAGAGAGGAATCTGCAAAATCCTCCTCACCTGGACGTCCACCTCACATGGACACAAGATGACCACGTAATAATCCTAAACATGCACAAACACAACATGCGATCAAGCTAGAACCAAACACTGTAAACATCAGACAAGATGGACAGAAAAGAATAGACAGAATACACACCTGTGTGTGAGGATGAGCATAGAATTCATTGAGAAAGTCCATGAGAAGGTCGATTTTGAGAGTACTGACACATAAGACCACATGTCTCTCTGTCTGAGCCCGATGTCTGCTGTAGTTACCTCCAGACTTCTGCCTTTCCATCCACAGATAGATCAACTCCTCAAACTACAGCCAGAGTAAACAGACACGTGGTAAAAAACAAAAACACTTGGGCACAGTCAAGTCACTATTTGAGTAGACAGACAGTAAAATAAATAAACAAATACATATTAAAAGAAGTTTTTGAATGATGAAAAATACAATAATAGTGCTTTGCAAATACTTATATTTCTGAAAATACAGAAGCTTTATTTCTTGTTTGGGTTTTAAAATAAATAAATGACAAAAATAAAAATCCAATTCAACAAATACAATAAAAAAAGAGAAATAATCTTGATAACAAAACGGCATGTTCTGAAAAAGTAAATAAAAAACGTAGCTTTTAATAAAAAATAAATTCAAACACAATAATAAAACATTTAAATATAAATGTAAAAATATTAAAAAAAAATTTAAAATATGAAATTATTGTTGAGTAAAACAATAGTCTGATCATTTGCTGTGCTCATAGTCAAGTCAGTAATGACAGACAGACTGTAAATGAAACAAAATTGTGAAATCAAATTAAACTAATATGAAAAAACTGTAAAAAACAAACAAAAAAAAAACAACAACAGTAAAAGTATAATTTTGACTTGTCTCCAGAAACCGGTTTGCTTACCAGACAAACTAGAAAATCATTATTTCTTGTTTCAACAATAAAGTCAAGTAAATTTAAATAATGCTTAATTGGCTCGGTGCACAAGATGGCACCGGTTAGCTTCGGCAATGCCAATGTGTGCATACTTCCAGTCTTGTGACATTTGCATTTACTGCAAGGGAAACTTACATACGAAACCTGGCTAAATAGATATAGTGAAGGTTTTTTAATTTAAATAGTGAATAGTGGTATATCATAGAAATGAGAAAGCATCCTCCCTGTATCATGGTGTACCTCTGTGTGGAAAGTCACCAAGATAAAACGCAGAGATTGCTTGATTCTTTCTTCTGTTGATTATGCAATTCAGCGGTTGAAAAGCATTGTTTTGATACGTTCAATCAGTGCTTGATTCCTCCTGACCTGTAGAGGCAGCACCACCAGGGCCACACAGATCATCACCACCACCAGCAGCTGAGACGGCCAGATCTGAGGGGTCACATCTCCGAAGCCCACCGTAGAGAAGGTCACGATGCAAAAATACAAGGCGTTGAACAGAGACAGACTCTTCTTACCAGCACGCTCTAAATGCTGGATACCACATGTGCTGAAAGAGACAGAAAGACTTCAGTGCAGCTGATGATGAGACACAGAGAAGAAGAAAGGACAGTACAGGTGGGCTTTTTACCAGTTGAAGTAATAAAATAAAATAAAAATATACAGCGTTAAGCAAGATGCATGTAAGGTATTGGCTGGTATTTGTTAAACCCCACCCTCCTTAGATACTGTTGCTAGCTGTGTCAAGCTTTTCTGCCAGTCAAATATGGAAAGAAGCTATAAAACTAAATAAATTAATATAAACCATATTAATCAATTATCAAAATAAAGCAAAAATAAAAACATAAATAGAAAATAATAAATAAAATAAAATAAATGAAAACTGTAATATATAAATAAAATCTTTAGCACAATTTAGAAAATAAAAAAATAATCTTGACAATAAAATTATGTCTGCTAAAAGAGAGAGCAAATATAAATCTTAAATATTTTAATATTTAATATCAGAAAAAATACAACAATTACAAAATAAAATGGCATATGCTGAAAAATATGCATATGCAAAACAAACAAAAAAATAAATAAATAAATCTAAACTGATATAAATCTTGATCAAAAATGGTAAATGGAGAAATTTGCAAATACAAGTTCTGAAGCTTTAATTCTTGTGCATTTTGAAAACGAAGGAAGATTTTATCACGTTTAACCATATTTCTGTATTTAACATGTGCATACCGATTGACCCAAAAAATATACATTTTGGGTTATATCGCCCAGCTCTAAACCAGAGGCAAATGATTCTTACCCAGTGAATACGAGACATAAGAGAGTGCAGATAAGAATGAGGACCTGGTTGAACATGGCCGAGTGGGTTCTCTGAATGGCCCGGTGCAGATCATTCTGTAACACCATAAATATTATACATGAATATCATCTGGCTTCTGCACAGCATTGCATAGACACTGGTGTGGGTTTATTTGGGAAAGGTAAACACTCACTATCATGCTCTCCAGAGCACACTTGGCCAGCCAGCAGTTGAGAAACACTGGTATAAACAGGTTTCTGAGGGGAGGCCAGAAGATCTGACAGAGAGAGACAATCATACAGTAGAAGTCTGATTATTTTATTATCAGATGCAGTTTGAACACGCTTCTTACCGTTATGATGAATGGGACAGTATTTAGCATCTCCAACAGGAAAGACACCTGAAATATCTGCTCCCATATATTACCCTGAAATAAATAATCTGTTTTAAACATCAGGAACCAATAGCTGTGGTTGTGCAACAATAGCTTCAGGTCTCAGATTCAGAGCAGACTGAGTGTGAGAAATGAATAAACACGTTCATACTTGCACACAAACTCACCTTGTAGCTGAGGTACATTAACAACATGGCCTCCAGGAAACTGATGGATGCTACAATCACCTGATGAAAACATTGACAAAATGAACGATTTCAGCTCACAAGACATTACAGTAATCGTTTTATAGGTTAAACTCAAGCACAATTTATTATACAGACGCCATAATACAAGCATTACTGTATTTCAAGTGCAAACCTGAATTTAACAAACGCTAGCTAATAAGAAACGCTGTATCCTGGCGCCCCCTGCTGGTCAAAATCGTGCAAATGCAACAAAAACTTGTATTAATGCAGCTTGAACAATCCAATTGTGACTGTTGTTATGAAAATGTCATCTTTTAAATATAATATACAAATAATTAAATAGCATTAAATGTGAAGGATGTGTAAAATGTGTGTGTTATTCATTTGTAGTCTTTGTTTTGTGTATTATTAGAAAGTACTTGTCATACAGGCATAAATATTACACTTAATTAACAGTGAATGTACATTATTAAAATTAACCCAAGATCAATTAAATACTATTACACACACTAATACTGCTAAAACAATGTTTCAAAGGCTAAACAAATACATTTAAATAGAAACTGTAACACTACACTAGTAACTAAAACAAGCTCAGCAATGAACAATATATTATTTTCCCAGCATTTATGTTATCTCACAGTGAACTAATTAACAGATACAACTTTTGATTGTAATTAGATGTTTTAGAAAATGTAAAGGCTAATAAATGCTGTTCATCAACTAACACAGGTCTGTAGAATACTTGATCATGACATGCCGAGGTCTGTTATTTGACATAACATCTGCTAAAATAATAACACAGGCACATCCACAACCATTGATGCCGATTAATGTTTATAGCAGCCGTGTAATAATCGAGATAATGTACAACCAGCTGGTTGTTATTGCATAATAAAGCCCTTCAGTCTTATACAATATACAGGCAATTATTCCTTACTTAACAAATGAAACCTTATTGTAAAGTGTTACCATATCTATGTTCACTTTTCTTTTGACTCACCTGAATGGCCCAAACTGGTACTTTTCTGTCTACCCAGAATATCAGCTCCCTGGGAGAAAGAGGCAGATTAGAGCGAATATATTAGAATTATGAAATCAACCTCGAATCACATCTGCATAACTGAAAATAAAGCACAGCTTGACGCTGGCGGCTCGTCTCACCAGTTGATCTCGTTGGTCTGCGTGGTGCTGTTGCAGTTGATGCTGTAGAGAGAGGTGACACATCAATCTATAGGGGTATTTTATGATTCACTAACTTTCTTTAAATATGAATAAATATTCTCTAATACCAGGAAAAAATGAGTCATGGTAATTATGCGCTACAAGCCAGTTTAAGAACTGTTTTAAGACCAAAAAAACTACATTTGCTGTTAATTTACTCACATTCATCTCAGATTTAGGTGACTTTTTCTTCAGTAGAACAGCAAAAGAGGATTTCTAGCTGAAACCGTGGTCCTTTGCTGAGTCATTAAATGCAAGTAAATGACGACTGTCACTTTGGTAGTCAGAAAAGGCACACGTGCAAGCCAGAAAAAATGAGAAACTGGCAATTTATTGAGGTCTTGTGAAGTAAGAGGTGTTGTGATTCTTTTTTTAGTGGATGAATCAGACAGAACAGTCTAAAACAGTTACTCAATCAAAACTCACCTCTAAGTCACTCTGACTCTGAAGGAACCAAAATAATGATCCTGTGAAGAATCAGAGCTCCAGTTCCTCAGTTCAAATCAGTTCAACCCAAACCGAAGGCTGATAAACTGCTGATATGTGCATGTGTGAACCTAACACTAGAATGAAGGGGGGAAATAAATGTATTTATGCGTTTGTGGTGATCTGATGAACACAAGTTAATTCCCTTTATAGATTTTAAACATGTAAAACATACAAGTTTCACATCATTTGTTGAGTGCTTTAATAGCATAAGAATATATCATTGCATGATCATGTAAACAAATTGGTGATTTTTTTATTCCATTTTTAATTTAAAATTTGAATAGGTGATTATTTGAACCAGTTCATTCGAACCAAATGATTGAAAGAACCAGTTAATGGAAATTAAAAAGATAAACAGGCAGTCTGTCTATATTGATTTTTCTTGATCCAAGTGCCACTTTTGAAACTAAAGATCACTCTGTTTTAATCACCCATTTAGAGACTATCTTTAGAGTTTCTGATTCTGTATTGAAGTAGTTTGAGTCCTACCTCTCCAATTGCAAGCAGTTTGTTGTGATGGGTAGTTGCAGGTCTAAGGTCAGTGTGGTGTTCCCCAGGGATCGGTTTTGGGCCCTTTACTTTTTAGTATACTTACATTTTCCCATTTGGCCTGAACACTTTACCTTTTACGCAGAAGAGACTCAAATATATATACACTCAAAACCTAATCTCTATTCTTTCTCAATGTTTTACTGAGATTTAAAAAATGGATAACTGAAATTTTAACGAGCTAAAATGATGCTTTTTGGTTCACCTCACCAGCTGCGCAAAGCAGAGTCCATGATCTTACGTGTGGATGGTTTTGCTTTACAGTTTCAAAATAAACTTTTCATTTCATGAGACCTCAACATATCGCCAAAAACCATGAGACTTGCCTGTTTTTCCTTTTTGACTCTCAAATAATGTTAGCTGCAGACTTGCATTTTATGAATCACCATGGACCATGGATACTTTTCTTTACTGCAGAAAAAAGTCACCTTTTAGATTGCTTGAGGGTGAGTAAATTAACAGCTATTTTTTATTTTTGGGTACACTATTCCTTTAAGACAGTTCTGACCATGTGTGGCGGAGCTGGGCTGGATTGTCCGTCATGACTCGAATTATGTAAAGAACGCATGTCAAAAGCTTCAGGCAGAAGTTAAATATCCGGATCCTTAAACCTGGAGGTGAAAGGTCAGTGCATTTAAAGGCCGTAAAATAGGTTAAAAGTACTGAAATATAAGGTTCAGAGGCAAGTATGTACAGTTCGGGCAGACTTACTGGATCTTTGGTTTTTGATAAAGAAAAGTTTGAGTCTCTCTTTAAAGGTGTTCTCATCCACATAAAACTCCACATGGACCCTGCAAGAAAAAAGCGCATGTTTTATAACCTTCAACTGAATAAATTAAACTTGGTAAAATCGGAATATCGCATAAAAACATTTGCTAATAAAGCACTGTTTCCATCCCGTGTGTTAAAGAGAACAAAGTGTCAGTAATAAAATAATAAAGAGCTGCTGCACCAGAGGAAGCCTCTTTTTCCAATTACTCGCGCCTCAGAGCATGCAGATGAATGCTGCAATAAACGCTGCTGACGAAACCAACCACAGACGATGTTATCTTGCTTTCAGAGGTGAATGCCTGATGTTTGGGAATGCACTGATGTGAGAAAATTACAAGATAGACTTTGGCTCAGGCTTTTTTAGAATGACTAAAACGACATTTGAGAAGATACGCAATGAAACGGCTCCAGTCCAGTTCTCCAGACACATGATCTGTTAAGCAAGGCAAAATCACATTTTGTTGCACATATAAATGTGTTTTCATTTAGGTTCAATTTGTTTTCTAAACAAAGAAAAAAATCCATCTTATTATTTTTTTTTTGTATTTTTAGATTTTATGTGCATCATGCCATTTCCATCCAGTGTTACAATCCAACACTTGCACGGAAATATGGTAAGGAAACAACTATTGATACATAATTTTGAGTAAAAGTCTGACTTAACTGACCCAATACTTTTTGGGGACACTCTAATGCATTTATTTACAAAGGACAACAAATCATGACTGTTACTTGCAATACATAGGCAGACAAATAGAGAGAAAATAAAAGTGGGTAAAGAAATGTTTGCTTTATCATAAAAGCTTTACATTGGTGAAGGTGGGTCTGCCAGCAGCGGCTGCGTTATACAGTCAGTCAGTGTGTGTGTGTGTGTGTGTGTGTGTGTGTGTGAAAGTGTGTATTCGTGCATGTGGGTAGATGAAATACTTTTAGAAAGTCCTGAGGTGTGACACGCTATCTCCATCTAATACTATTTTTAACAGCATTTTGCAAATTATCATCATGCATGCATATTAGTACTATTTAAAACTAATTAGTATAAGCAAAATCTGATTAAAAATGGTGAAATATGCACAAATCGTTTTAAAATGCAGACGCATTATGCATCAAATACTCATGTAGCTATTGATGTGATTACAACGCACAAATCATGTTATGTAATGTCAGCAGAAATGCCGTTATCCTTATATGTGCTGTTATGTATGAGTTTTGCTGTGCATGTGGGTGTAAAACCAGTTATTTTGACGCATAAAGACTTTTTTTATTCTTGTTTTACTCTGTTTACATAGTTCAGAACTAAGAGCAATTCTCTACATTACAAGACTGGAGATGCGATGTGTCTGCTAGTTCCCATGGAGACCACAGGAGCCGTGGTTTTATTTGCTGTCATAAAGTGAGATGAAGCCATCAACATTACGACCCGTGTCCAAAATATTCCATATGTTTCTGCTAGAAAATTCATGGGTGATTGTATTTAGCATGCGTGACATATAAACACTGTGAAACTGGTGATAATCTTACAAAGAATACTAAAAGTACAACTACTGAAAAGTGCAGCACCTGAAATCCACTACAGTTTTCCGGCTTGAGGAAAACAGCTAATAAGCCAGACTCGGTGAACATTTGAAGGGATTCAATCATGCACAAGACTGCAGTGACTCTTAGAGACGTCTTATCCTACCTCTGCCCAGCATCGCTACCAAAAGAGTCCAACCTCCAGTTGACCAGAGCCGGGTTAACCCAGGACGGCACCGCATTCTTCTGTTCCATAACAGAGAAATCCCAGAGGCTTTCTAGACGAGGATGTGCGGAGATCTGAGCTGAGAGGATTGTTATGGAAGTACATAATCTACAGCGGCATGGTTCAAAATAACCCGCCCACACGCTCTTGATTGCAGGCGCGCAAGCATGCGTTTCCCTGCCAGAGTTCTGCTCTGTCTCTTTCTGTCGTGTATGTCTCTCCATTAGAATTTCAATGCACTTTAATTGTTTATTCATTGTATTAGCATCTCTTTGTCGAAAATAGGCAGAAGTTTTGGACTTGCAAAACAACTGTGGCAAACCTATCATTATGTGCATTCTGTTAATGCATGAGGCTTATTAAACATGCATGATTTTTGTATAGTGAACGATTGTCATCATGGCAACATGCCTCAAGCGTGTTTGTCTTGGCGATGGCGGAAAGTAGAAATAATGTGCTTACAAAGACAACTCTGAATGGAGGAGCAACTCAAACTCACCAAAAGAGAATTGAAATATTTCGGTCAAACGAGCAATTCTTTGGCTTATTCCCGCTTTTCACCTTTCCGCAGTGCCCACCCTCTCTCTCCCTCCTGTTCTCAGGAAATTGCAGATAATAACCTGCTCAAGAGGCTATTTCTGTCGATCTACAGAGATGTGGCCGTGTGCCCACACACGCGCGCACAAAGAGACTTTTTCTTCACATTCAAGGCTTGCCAGAATCAAATAGTCAAGGACACACTTGTTGTTCTCTTGTTCAGCAGTTTAAAGAACAGACGCAGATTTTTTGATTTTCTGTGGTGCAAAACTCAAAACACAGAGATCCTTGCGTTTCCCAAAAGCATTGCAAGCCTAAGTGCATCGTAGACCCATCACCACCAATTGAGTTTGAAAAAAAAATGCAGCCCTGGTTGGTTGCTAAGACAGCACTATGTGGTTGCTAAGTGTTTTTAGCATGTTGCAGTGCGTTTGCTTATTTTACACACAATACAAACACTCCCTATATCTGAAATCCCACACTGTCTAATCAGATGTTACATTTGGATTTCACTATACTTCATGTCCATTAAAAAAGTGCTTTTATAGCATGAATATAGGTAATATGAATCAATTTCGGACATAACATATCTGCCATGTTGACATGGTCAAGTGACTTACAGCATTAACTGCCATTCACAAATCCTCTCCTGTGTTATCCACTGAATGCGCACCTCATAATCTCACTGGAAGTAGTAGATATTTTTTGCATAGTATTTTTCAAATACTATAAATTCGGACTTACTACTCAGGTTTTTTGCTATAAATTAGGAAAGTATTTTTTTTGTGAGGTCAGTAAGAACTAACCAGTTGACTAAGCTACCATTCTTATATTATTTTGACCATTTTATGCATTAGCGAGTTAAAGCTAACATTATTTCATGGTATATGCTCTTTTGGATGTAATTCTGATTTCTAATATTTTTTGATTACATGTTTTAAACATTACGTTACACCAAGGTTTCCCAAACTGGTTTTGTGAATGTACTAGTGGCTGGTACTTTCAATTCCTTCAATGTGTAAGCAATAGTTTTTTTAGAAAGGACAATTTTAGGTAGAATCAAAAGAATTAGTGTGGATCAACAAATCCTTCATAAATTAGGCTACTGCCATTGTGTGAATACTATGTTATCATGTAGTGTATAAAAAGTGACTGTAATCTGATTATGAGCGTTTAAAATGTAATATAATTACAAGTACTTAATCCAGATGAATTAATTACTACCCAGCACTGGTAATAAACATCACTATGCATGTACCTGTCATCATGAAATGTCTGGTCTCCTAGCAACAAGTCTCGGAACCGGAAGTAGGTTTGAAGGGATGGAACCACAGATGCTCCAGCGGTCATATCGAGGTCCTGCACGTTTAAGACCACCCCTCTGCCCCCACATCTTGGACTAACAGTGAGAGAAAAGACAGAGTGGTAAAGTGACTGTGACATTTGAAAAAGCAAGCTAAAGTTTCTTTTGAAGGAAAGCATGTGACGTTTTGAGGTTAATAACTGCATTACCAAGACAAAATGTACCAAATAAATTTACAACAGAACGCGTTCTCACAGGGAATTTGTGCAGTTTAAAATTAGAAAATTAAAGAAAATGACAAAGATTCTGTACTGATGGTTTTTCTGTCTGTCTATCTATCTCATTTCAAACTTTGATGAGACATCTGTGCGCGCACTTTACCTCAGGCGCGCGGTGCGCGTGCTCCCATCATCGTATTCAAATGTGTGGTTGGTGTAGCACGCGCCGCTCATCTTTTCATCCGGCGAGCGGCGCGCGGATGGAAAAGTCACTGCCACTTTATCTTCCTCGTGAGCCAGAGCGTCAGGCATCGCGCGCTTTATGATTTGAAAAAAATCCGTTATCCAGTCAACGGTCAAACCGTCCACATTAAGTAGACGGATAAAAACTTTTTGAGGTAAAAGTATGTTAACCAAAAAACATGTTGAGCAAATAATATCAAAGCCTAATGTGAAAAATCAGCGGATCAGACATTCAGTCAAGCTTTACTTGAACTTTATGATTTTTAAAATAAAACCTGTGGCGCGTACCGGAGCCTCTCAACTTCTACATCAAATAACATTGAGATGTAAGATCGTCGTGGCATTTTAAAGTGTCAGACACAGCGCCGTGTGCTGGACAGCCTTGAACAGCATCTTATTCATTATGAATAACAACTATTACTCTGTAAAAAGACATCAAGAATCTTTTTTAGTTGCCAAGGCTACGTCTGTTCACAGTAACATAGCAACAGAGTTTTAGACTTCATTTCAAAAAAGGCAGACTACTGCATTGAATGATGTTTACCTGTAAAGGGTTGCCACGGTCATGGGAATTTTACAATTGAGATTCCCCCTGTCTGAAAAAAACTATCAAACTTATATATTTAAAATAATTTTACCTAAAGTATTTATTTGATTAATAATTCATCTCTGAAAGTTGGTAAAATTAATTTCTAAACACAAAAAGTAGCAAGCAGTGCTATTTGTTTTCTTACTTTGACATCTTTGGTACCAAATGGTTACCACAATCATTTTCCACTGTTGGAATGAAATGATGTAAAACCGAATAACACAGCACAACAGCAATACTGAATTTCATTTCACTTCATTTATTAACATATCATCAGTATACTTCAGTCAATATATTTCACACAGCCTTCATCAAAGCCACATGTCCACCTGGATGCTTGGACTTCATGCTGCCAAAATGTCTACAAAATAGAAAATATAATGAAAAAGAAAATGCGAAAGATGAAGAGAAATTGAGTATAAAAGAGTGTATCTCTATTTAACACTTTAACTCTATATATAAATGGATAGTTCACCCAAAAATAAAAAATGTAATCGTTACTTATTCTCAAGCTGTTCCAAAATAGTTTCGTTCTTCTGAGGAACATAGAAGGAGAAGATATCTTGAAGAATGTTTTACCATTGGCTTCCAAAGTATGGAAAAACTATATGGACGTCAAAGGGATCATCGGCATACTTCAAAATATTTTTTGTTCAGCAGAAGAAAGAAATTTGGTTCGGAAGAGCTTGAGGATGAATGAATAATAACAACGTTTTTGGGTAAAATTACCATTTAAATCCATTCTGTGATCAGCAATCAATACTGGAAGATGGCACATTGGTAGATTTTGTAGGTTATGCATGAATAAGTCACTTTAAAATAATACACACCTCCAAGAGTTTGTCATAAGCCTCCATGGTTTTAAGGTCACTTACACCATCAAATCCTCCAATAGCCAATAGAAAGCCATTAAACAGCACTAAAGAGACCTGTGCATATTGCACCGAAAATTATTTTACAAAGACCATAATTAAACCACTTCAGAATCATATTATTTGTGCAGGTTTGAAATGACAAGAGTGTGAGTTATTGAAAGACTCTTATTCCAGCAAACCTTAAATCTCTTGTTATTCATAACCCTAACTGGGCTCCAGCGGAGAGTGTCTGGGTCGTATTTCTCCACGGTGCTCAGTGACAGACCAAGTTCATCTCGTCCTCCAGCCACATACAGACAGCCAAGAAATACGGCACTTCCTGGTGCTTCCCTCGCAGTGGACATAGTTGAGCAGAGAGACCAGCATCCCTCAAATGGGTCAAAACGCTCCACTAGTGCAGAAGAATGAGTATTATTTGGGGGTTATTTTTGTTTCGAGTCTACAAATGTATGTTTGTGTACCTGAATCCAGCAGCATGTCTCCATCTGTTCCTCCCATGACGTAAATCTGACCGTTCAGGACAGCGGCTGATGCAGATGCCCTGTTCCTCAGCATTGGTGTCAACTTAGACCAGGAGTTCTTCAACGGGTCATACCTACTCCACAGAAAGGAAGTGTGTATGTGTTCAAGCTCCAGACATTCATTTCTCTGTAATCTAAAAGCGTGTTTAGACCTCTCTACTGTGCTAATGCAGGTCCTGCCGTCAAAACCTCCCAGGGTAATGAGACATCCGTCCATTTCTAACACACACACACCCTTGACCGTGGCGAAGAAAGTGAGGGCACGTCCACAGACCAGGTGTTACACTCCGGATCATACCTAATACACACACACACATTCATTTAGCATTTTAAGGCATCATAGACAATAATGTTTTAAACAATAACTTCTTACACATTCTAGGATTAAGCTATTGGCCAAATGCTAGGGCAACGATGCATGTGTCCTTTTTGGAAAATGCAATTATTAAATAGTTTTAGTGACAATAATAACAAAATCTACTAAAATCAATAGTCAAATCTTTCATGAATGACTTTTTGTATGACAGTTCGATGACAAAATTGTTGTAAAACGACCACCTCTCTCAACGCTGCTCAAACAGGTGACATCATCAGACCCGCCCACAGTATTGATAGCTCCGCCCAGAGCACACACCCCTGGGTCACTGCGGTGATGGAGCATAGGAGCAGTCATTTTCCACTCGTTATACCGTGGGCAGAACTGCTCAACTGGACATGATGGGTCATCTTTGCTCCAGCCTCCAACTACAATCAATTTATTAAAAACATACAACATATGCAAAGAGAAAAGAACTAAGATCTCTATGTGATTTCATACTTTACTATATATATATATATATTCCATTTACATTTATAGTTGCTAGTGGCAGCTGAAAATATTTTTGATGATGTCAGAGAGCCATCTGACCCTCTACAACTGAAGAAACGTGGTAAAAACACTGGTAAAAAAAAAAGTCCATGTGAAATCATTGGATCAACTTCAGTTTTGCGATGCTACAAGAATACTTCTTTTTGTGCAAAGAAAACAAAAATAACATGATATACTCAACCATTCTTCTCTTATGACTTGCGTCTTCCACCATTTAAGAGAATATTACTGTGTAAACGTGCACTTAAAGAATGCAGATTACGCACATGGCCATGCTTTCACCCGGATATAAACAAGGCTGATTAGGTCAGATACGTTAAAGCTTGCGTATACAATGCGTTGAGATACTCTCTAAAATGGCGGAAGACGTAAGTCATGGGAGAAGAGTAAATGATGTTATTTTTGTTTTATTTGCACAAAAAAAAGTATTGACAGATGGCTCTCTGATATCATCAAAAATATTTGAATTTGTGTTCCCGAAGATTCCGGGTTTGGAACGACATGAGGGTGAATAATTAATGACAAATTTTCATTTTTGGGTGAACTAACCCTTTAATATGCTGACTTTTTACTTTTAGGCTATATGTGTGGTTTCTGTCACTTATAGGCAAGATTAGTGATTTGGTTCAATAAGGTTGAAGCTCTTCACATCCTGATAGCCATCACTAAGTTAAGTGGTCTAAACGTATTTGTATTTACATTTACATGTCAGTGGAAGGCATAGGACCATGGGCTATGATTTGCATACCTTCGTAATAGACATAAGTGCTTTACGCTATTGCAGGGCGAGCAAGAATGAAAGGTGTTATTATTGTATATTATTCTCTTTTTAGTGTAATGTTTTCTCACTATTAATCTGACAGCATAGTATTCAACTTTCCGCCATCTCTCATTGTGGTGCTGGTTAGGCTCTGGTCTGTAAATTGATGTGTCTTGGGGAAGGCGTGGCATTTCATCATTGATGGTATTATCAATGTTTAATTATGTAGCTTACATAATTAAACTTTAAAGAAAGCATTTGCAGTGGGTTCGTGAAAGATGTTTATGAACCTCTTAGCCAGTGGGTTTTTAAATCATTTATTTTCTTAGCCTTACACAACCATGTCTGGTCCAAACTGTATTTCTGAATGAGAGCGGACCTTTACCGATCAATCTTTTCTGATATACACCGGCGCAGCTGTGAGTCACACGTGTGGGTGTAAGTTGAATGCCCTTGACTCTGTTTGCTTTCACTGCTCATTCTTTTCATCGCTCTTTTTTGTTTCTGCGCAGTTTACGCTGCTCTGTTAGATAAGAGCAGTGTTTCAGCATGACGACAGCTGAGAGAATGGGGCTGGTGCGTGTCGGGGGTCAGGGGTCGCCTCAATGAAATATATCACTTGTCAACAAACATTGCACCACATCGCACATGTCTGCAGAGTGCACAGAATGCAGTCTTTCACGCGCACACAGACTGACAAGAGCAAATAATTGCACTGACAATCAAAACACAATCAAGCCACGACAACCAGACACTCCTGTCACCCTGAGAAGTGTCTGCACTGACATATAACTTAATACCATGAAATCCTGAGCGCTAAACCGGTCACCGATTCACCATACTGCTTCCCTATGCCGATAATGAAATCATCACCCTGGCAACCATAGTTGTTACCATGGCAACCCAGAGCAGAAACGGTTTCACAACCAGTCATCATGGGTTTCTGGCAGATATCACACTCAACCAATGACTTTTAAAACTCATAATTATCAGGGACAAAGACTGACAGAAATGGGAATGCCCTATTGAGTCATAAAAAGTCATAAAAATCCCACAATACTTTTGCCTGGAAGTGAGTTGAGACACTTGTTCTCGAATATACTGATCACTAAGTAAATTTAGGTAAGTACAGTCTACTGACTTTTTAGTCTTTCATTTCTAAACCTTTATTAATATTCACGAAACTTAGAAGCTTGTTACCCCAGAAGTGCACAGTAGTCAAGTAAATTTGGGAATTATCTGTACTTTATTAGAGTGCTTTTCTTTGAGAAATCTTTTCCTCACTATATTCCAAAGCATAATGTTATGCTTTTTACTGCACTACATTTCATATATATATGTATTTAACCTTTAGTAAGAACAATAAAAAAAACTTGTACTCAAGAGCAGAGGTATTAAAAAGTGTTAGATTTGGAGTAATTGAGTATTAAATTATATTTATTATGAAATGTAGTGCAGTAAAAAGTACAATATTATGCTTTGGAATGTTGTAAAAGTTTTCTAAAGAAAAGAAAAAAAATATTATTGAGTGCATACATTTAAATAATGTACTTTGAAAGAAGGGTTAGGGTTTAATAACGAAAATACTTCACTATTGTCCGTCATTCCACCAAGCACTAAATAAAAATAAATATGACATTTCATAATTGTGTTTTTTTTTTCCTTATGAATATTGAGTTCTCACAACTACAAGTTACAGACTCGCATTAAGGCTTTTCATCTCAGAATTATCATAAGATAAAATTCAGACCTGTGAGAAAAGTATGAACTGTGAGAAAAATCGTGAGATAGGTTTAAGTCAAAACTGGAAAACTGAGATAGAAACTCACAACTGTAAGATATAAGTTCATAACTGGGAGGAAAAAATGTAGAAAAAAAGTAAAAATTGCATGAAAGTAATCTGAATTTTTAGATAACAATTCTAAATTGGAAAAACAAAACAAGTCTGAATTGTAAGATATGAACTCAGAATTGCGAGAAAAAGTCGTAATTGTGAAATCAATCACTTAAAAAAAAAAAATAATAAATAAATAATGAATTAATTTTTGTAATCCATGGCAGAAGTAAGCTTAGATGATTAATTATATTATGCAAATAATATTATGCAAAATAATCTCTTAAAGTTTTTTTTTTTTTTTCCGTAAGAGTTACTCTTGTGCTTGCTGGGGGTAATCGTGAAAAAAACAGCAGACAAAGACTGCACCTCTGACCTCTGAAGAAATATGATGTGAGGAAGTGCACTCCATTATTTTAGTACTCTGAGAGAAAAGGTCACAGCACAGTGCAGTGTTTTAATAAAACAGCAAAATATACATATACAATATATTTTTTATTCAATATAACCTAATTATAGTAATGATACTCGTTTTTATTTCTTTTAATTGCATTGCACACAAGTAAATCTAGTACAGTACAAGTTCAGTAAATAAAATACATGATTGAATATATCAGCAGCAAGTCATAAAAAAACACTTGGCATGCAAATGGGACTGCTTCCTGTGGCAATGTGCCTTCATGAAATGATTAATATCAGCCACAATTACTGCTTACAATCCTCCTGATACATCTAAACCACACAAACCTGCAGAATCACACTTTCTCATTTGAATCCATAGAACATAAAATGACTGTTTGAGATGGTTTTTGATCCATTATGTTAATGTTTTTCATCAGAATCTTTTGATTCTAAAGTCGGTGACTTTTTTGGGTGTAAGCTAAAATGTAAGCTCATTGTAGAAGTGTTACCTAAGCACACTTCTCAGAAAGTCCACTGGTAATAATATAAACAAGTCTAATATATAGTCCTGTAAATTGTTAGATCAGAACATAACGGTATTTATGATATGGGCTGAGGGCAATAAAAGCAGTCTGGGAACAGCCTGTGTGAGTAATGTATCCTGACATCATCCATTATTACTGCAGGTGAAGCTGGACATCTTTGCCCCGTGGAGACGGAGCTGTGTTAGGTTACCATTACCTGCCCGGTGTTAGCTTACGGCAGGAACAACATCCAGGTGAGCAGCACGCACACCACAAAACTGAACAGGAATTCAAACTGATTTATAAAGAAAGAAAGAAGGACAGATAGACAGCCTAAAGGGACATCATGAAGGTAGGTAAATATTTGTTTCTGTTCTGGTCTCTGTTATAGTGTTAATGGCCTGTTTGCACTCTTCTAGAATATTCTGGGGCCAGTTGCGTTAACATAGTCACCACCGTGTTAAGACTTAGACCAATATAGCCTACTTTTTCATGTTTTTTTATGTTTTTAAGAATTACTAACTTAGTCGTTTTATCAGTATTAGTAGTTCTGGCTTTATATCCAGCATGTTGTGTTTTAACTAGAAGAACCAGAAAGACCTTCTTGGTCTAGATTATCCTAGTACGTTTTCCTTGCTCATGCCGGTTCACCAGCTAAGTACAAAACCAGAATGAACCATTTTCATCCTCCACCGTTCTCTAAGCAGAGAGTAGATTCATCAGTATGTGTACATCATTTAAAGTTAACATTGCAACTGACTGTATCAGTGATGGTCATACTTTTTAGTGGCAACTAATAAAATGTATGACCATTATAAATATCAAAATGTCACTACATACCAAAAGAGCAAGAAAGCCTTGGGAAATGTACGTGTTGTTCAAATCATAGCAGTTTTATCATGCATGACCACTTTTTAATTTTTCCAAAATTATTAAAGCTAATATAAAATTACTCTAAAATAAATATAGAAATAATTCCCCCCCCCAATTTTACTAGTGCTGTCAAACTAATAGTTGCAAATAATGAATTGTATCCTAAATAAAGGTTTTTGTTTACATAACATATTTGTGTGTACATATTTATTATGTGTATATATAAATACATACACCTACAGTATATATTTCAAAAATATTTACATGCATATATTTATATTCATGTAATATATAAAAATAATATATTTCTCTGTATGTAATGCTTGCATGTGTGTGTATTTATATTTACAAAATAATCATACACAGCATGCACACACGTTACTTAAACATCATTTTATTTTGGATGCGATTAATCACAATTAATAGTTTGACAGCACTAAATGTTACTAAAAGTTTTAGTAAATTTGTTGTATGTTTTGTCATTGTTATCATTATTACTATTTTTTAAATATCTAGTTTTTATTAATTAGTTTTACAAAATAAAAAAACAAAAAACAAATGTTGCTTTGGCAACTAGCTGAAATAAAGTAAGTTCAATATTTATGTTATTTCAATAATATGTGTTTTATGGTTTTTAATTATTTAGCCTTAGCAATTGTATAACAACGCCCAGCATGAATTGCTATTAGCAAACACCATTGCATGTTCTTCAGACAACGTAAAAATCTAGTCGTTGCTATATTTTGGCCACATTTCTCGTTCCCCTCTCTCAGATCTGTGTGTTCCGGCTGCAGACTCATCAGTGGTGCTTCCTGTTGTGTAACGTCGTCTTGTTTCACGCGCTGCTGTTCGGCGGCGACATAGTGGAAGAATTTCTCCTGCAGTCGTCTCCCGCCGCTTACAGCGACCGCTTTGTCCTGGAGGTCCGGGAGCGTGCCCGCAAACTGGACCTGAGTGAGACCAGGCTCAACACCTCACAGCTCTACCCCATAAACACTGAACCCTGCCTTCATCATCAGGACCTCCTCATCCTCACGTTGGTCCTGAGTTCCCCTGGAAACTCGAGTCAGAGGGAGGCAGTGCGGAACTCCTGGGCCAATCAGACGTCGGTACGCGGGGTTGCCGTGCGGACTTTGTTTTTTCTCGACTCCTCCCATTTAGGGGCGGGGATTGAGATGATGAGGGAGGAGTCTGTGCGCTATGGCGACATCGTGCAGTTCGAGGGAGGCGTTTCAAGGGCCGACTGGCAGAGAGGACACTGGGAGCAAGTTAAAATGGCGCTTCGATGGATCCTACTCTTTTGTCCACAGGCCCGGTTCATCGTCCTTTCTGAGGATTCTGTGTATTTAAACATTCCCGCGCTTACATCATACCTGCTAGGACTGAGAACACACCCTGATGACCTTTACCTAGGCAGGGTCATCCACCGGGCCGCGCCTGAGCGAGATCCCGACAAACGGTATTACCTTCCCTATCAACTGTACCCTGAGAAGTACCTTCCAGACTACTGCTCTGGCCCCGCCTTTCTCCTGTCTCAAGATGTCGTGAGAAAAGTTTACGTCGCCGCTGAGGATGTATCATTGCCCCTCCCCTCCGACATCCTGATTGGCCTGTGTGCAAGACGGGCAGGTGTGGTGGCCACTCACAGCGCTCGGTTTTCTGGAGACAGACACATCCGTTATAACCCCTGCTGCTACAACTTCCTGTTCAGCTCTGCCGGGATGGGGATGGGGATGATGGGCGTGGCTTGGAGGGATTTAGGGGCCGGAAAGGGGAGGAGCTGTGGCATGCTGGAGACTTATTACAGTTTGGTAGTGTGCAAAACAATGACCTACCTGGATAAACTTTCTTTTCTGAATAGCGATAAATCGCAGGGCTAGAATGGATGGGGAAATTTATGTGCATAAATTATTGTAAAAAATCAGTTGATCAAAATATGCTACGTTTTCAAATTCAGCTGTCATATTATTTAGTGCATAAAGTGTTTGTTACTCTAAAAGACCTTAAAAGTCAACATAAAATTTAAGAGATAAGTTGGGGTAAGAAATTTTTAACAAGGATGCATTAAATTGATCAAAAGTGTCAGTAAATCTCAAATGAATCCTAAAAAAAAATTGTAATATCTCGTAATTTAACTGTAAAAACTGTACGGTATTTTTAATCAGATGAAAGCAGCCTTGGTGAGCATAAAGGATTTTTTTTTAAACGTTCACTACTTGAACAGTAGTGTTTGTTTAGAACTTAATGGAGTTGCAAACTTAATTTAACATTGACTAATAACGATTTATCTGTTTCATAACTACAACAGTGTTAGAAGTGCTAGTAAAAGTGAGAGTGAGTTATTTATTGCTTTGTTAACACAATGTAATGCGTTTCATACAGTATTAAAAATAATTGAGCATATTACAGACGATACACTCTCGTCTCTCTTACTCAATATATTCACAAATAAATGACAAAGATGATATTATAAATGAGTGTATATTAAAATGTAGTTTGTAATGATTTTTGCATATGGTCTCATTATGCATTTAAAACAGTCTGTTTGGCCCTCTAGTGTCAAGATGGATATACTGCTCCCTCAGCAATTTATAATTCTACTAAATAAAACACTTTACAAATGAGTTTGTACAAAGCATCCAAGTTGTGTACATGCCATCTACATTAGCTTAGACCAGCAAGAAACCACATTAATAACCAGATGTCACTGTGTTTCAGATGTCTGATATAGAAAGACGATCAAGACAAAACAGGCGTTTAAGCATTTCAAACATTTTATTACAAAATGAGCACATACAAAAAGGATAATGTACAAGCTTTGAAATTAAAATGAAAACGAAACATTTTAGCGATGCCACTTTTGAATTCATCATTAGTAGTAGTAATAAATAAGGTACAAAAATTCCACCAAAAGAGAATTCTAACATTTTACACAGACTTTTTTTTACTCAACCAGTTACGTACTAGCAGTCACACCAGCAGGAGGCGCTATTGCTTTAATATGAATGATAAATAGTCTATATTCTGCTAGAAAATCCGCTAGTGAAAAAACACCCACAGCACGCGGCACCCCTGTCACTGGCACTTTTAGGACAACATTATTATTAAATGTCTTTTTTTGTTTTGTTTTGTTTTGTTTGTTTTTCAAATGCAAGCAGCAGCAAAAAAAAAATCAATCTTCTAATATCATTAGTAGAACATCTGCACTAGTCTTTATCTTCTCTATGTAGCTGTATAGTTCTATTTAGTCATGTATATATTCAAACCTGAGTAAAACATGCATTTTAAATCTGTTGTGCTTTATCATACTCTGTTAGTCCTGACCCTGCCATGAGACAGGGAGAAAGAGAGAGAGAGAGAGAGAGAGAGAGAGAGAGAGAGAGAGACTGGCAAAATAAACTAGGACGAAAGAGGAATCACATGCCCTGGAGACAGTCTGAAAAGCAATAACAGATGAAACCGAAATAGGCACGAGGAATGAGATTGAGAGAAAAAATTAGCCTGTTACAAAATCTAGTGAGCCTCCTACTTAGACTAGACAATAGCATATGCAACACAGCCTATGCAGTGACTAAGAATACTTATATATGTTTGCATTGAGACGAGCTCAGTCACAAATGATGGAGAATGCGGGCAATAACTATAATCAATTCAGTGCATAAATATACTGATAAAAATATTTTCACCAATATGTGTGCATCCTAAATATTTGTATGCTAATATGAACCAGTACACTGTGAAATGTATGCATATTGATCCTTTACAATACTTACATGTAAGTATGCTTTACAACAAAAGAATATTCAATTTTCCTCCTCAAATATTCTTACTTCAATGTGCCACTTGCAGTTTCTTTTCCTTTTCTGAACCCATTTTTTGGGGTCGTATCTCTTTGTATATTTGTTACTTAGTTTGAAATCAGTCACTTTAAAGGTTAGTATGCTGCCTTAGAAGGTAACTACTTTTGCAGGGCAGCTCACTAGATTTCAAACACACCCTTAGAAAGTGAGAGAAAATGTAAACATTAATAATTTAAGACTGTTAAAGAAAAAAAAAGCCTGACAGAAGAGAAAGAAAGCAAGTAGAGGATGTAAACATTAAACAAGAATAAAACTGTTAAAGACAGACTATAGACATACTTGTGGCGAGAGAGGTAAAGATCGTGTAAACATTAACAATGTAAGAAAGACTTCCAGAGAGAAGAGTAGAGGAAGAGAGAAAGATTGTGTTGCAAAGGTCGCCAGAGTGGTAAAGATGATGCCAGTGAGAGGGTGGCCTTGAAAAACTAAGAGTGGACAGCGAATCAAAACCCATAACACTCCTACTCCGCTGCCGTTTCTGACCAATCAGCAAGCGGAATGTCAGTAAGGTCACAGCACCAAAGGGAGAAACACACACGAACACGACCAACCGCATGCGAAGCATTCCCGCAAACCAACTCAAACATGAGGTAAGAGTTTTAATCATTTTGTGTTATTTCTAAATAAATAAAATATGATTCCATTGCAAAAAAAGGAAACTATACAAAATTAAATGCGTACCCACGATATCTACAGTTAGTAATAAATTATGATTGTTAAATACTTAAGGCATTTCAACGGACATAACCCTGTGTAAACGATCAACACGAGCCATCATCCGCCAATCAGCACACAGAACACCCGGGGGAGGAGCCAACGCACAGGCAAAAATGCAGCTCATTGGCTGAAACCAATATACATGGTTTTTAAAATGTTCTTTTTGGTCAAACAAAGCAAAATTGAACAGGGAATCAAAACTATGAGAAGGCAATATCATTCACAACAATTGGTGGAGAATGCGGGCAAAATCATACATTTTCTCATTTTCTCTCACAATTTCCGAGTTGCAATATTGTATAAATACATCTGCGTTTAAAATTGTGTTTGTCGTCACAATTTTGACTTTATTTCCCACAATTCCTGAGTGTTCTTTCAGAGTTGTGTGAAAAACGTTTGAACTGTGAGATAAAAAGGTCGCAATTACTTTTTTTTATTTATTTTTTAATCCATAGCATAAACAAGTTTTCATAGTTAACTGCTTATATAGGTTAGATTGCTAGATTTTGAACACACTCTGAAACAGAAAGTGAGAGAAATTGCCAAAATTACATATTAAGCAAAATTTTTTTTTTGGGGGGGGGGTACTATCCATATAAAAAGTATACCCTTTATCGAAAATTAAACTTAAACAACTACGGCCAGAAACATACGGATTGCATAATGTGCATTTTTGCAAACTTCAGTGCTCAAGAGGGCGCCAGTGTCCAAACGTCTGCACCATTAAACCGGATGTGCTATTGTTTGTGTAGCTAGCTGTAAACATGTCAACTTCAACTTGCTCAGCAAGATTCACAGAAATTTGAGCTGAAACAGAAAACGACCTGCGTATGTTTCGGGCCAAAATACGAATAATTCCCGCATTGCGTTCACCCGTTTCGAGCTGCCTGTGTGCTGTTGGTGGATGGTCCTCTATCACACGACATTCTACATTGTAGTTCTAGCAATACAGCATAGCAACCACGAGGGGAGACCTGTCACACAAGAACACGGTTGGACACACACAAGCCCCGCCCCCCTCCAAACACTGCATGTTTTAAATACCAATAATAAATACAGTAACCATGGCAGCGCAGCACCAGAGTGAGGCCGGGCACTTTAGCTATGCTCACATGTGCTTTTTTCAGTAGGCATTTAGGGTCAAAGGTCATGGCAGGGTCTCTCTTGCGCACACACACACACACACGCGCGCACGCTACATGAGTCTGATAATGTTACGGATCGTCACAGCTTAAAGGAGCTAATACACATCCATGCATTCGCGCACACACGCGCACGCACACTTCCAGGTGTACCTTGAAACAACAACCCAAGCACAGATGCATGCAACTACTACTGCGCCTATCTACACGAATCCACCAATCACGACATTCTCCGCCTACTTTTTTTTTTTGTAAGACAACAGCCCTCCTCCTGCTGTCTCGGAAATGAGTGCGTTTTCGCATTTTTTTTTTCTTGTTGTTGCGTGTTCTTTTTTGGCTTCTCTACATGCACCGTCGTGCACCGCTAACCCATGAAAATATTAACACACATACGCGCACCAAAATGGTGAACAAGCGCACAAATGCACACACGCAAGCTGAAGTAGCTCCAGTGTGTAAGACTAAAGCAGTATTGCAGATCAGAAATACAGAGGACACACACACACACACACTCCAGCAGCTAGATTTGACAGTGTCTTATCTGCCATCGTGTATATATTATATTTAGTGTGTAAGTGTGTGTGTGTGTATTGTATGCAAGCTGAGGGTCTTTAGTAAAGTTCATGGCTTAAGGAATTGCACAAATACACACACATATGCTACGGACACACACCATTTCCCTACGGACAGAATCACTCCTCGCGACAGACCCTTTAGTTTCTACCATCACGTGTGTGTATGTGAGAGAGTGTGTAGTGTCAGTTATTGTCATTGGCTCAGTAAAGCGTGTGAGTGTGTGTTGGATGGCTCATCATACACGTGTGCAGGTAATATACAGTGTGTGTGTGTGTGTGTGTGTGAATGGAAATGTCTGTGGATGTGTAAGAGTGAAATAGAGCATGTGTGTGTGTGTGTGTGTGTGAGTTATTTGTTTATGCGTGTTGTTTCGCCAGGTGTGTTTCAGCTCTCGGGGGTGAGTTGTGTTTGGATGTCCACTCTGCAGATGGGACACTTCCTACTGGTGGCCAACCACTGATCCACACACGCCTGATGGAACAAATGCATACAGGGTAACCGCCTGAAAACAAAGAGAGAGAGAAAAATGGTTTATTGTTACGAGTAGAACTGCATTAGCATATTGCATTTTGTATTTTCACATGAGAAAAATAAAGAAAATATTTTCACTAAGTTGACAACACAAATGCTGCCAACCTCACAATACGTGCAAACGAAGTATTGCACTGCATATTGCGCGGACCACAGCGGAAATGTTTTAAAGGGACTCAAAAAAGTAACGGAGCAGCTGCAATGCACAAGATGGCGCCAGTGAGCTTCAGCTCGCGTTTACTGCAAGGAGCTTGCATACGAAACTCGGCTAATTAATGTTCTCAAAAATTAAATAGCTCCAAAACGGCAGCTTTGCCAGACTGACTTTGCTCGCGAAATTAAATGTAGCGTCACAGGAAATATGGGCGGGCCCAGGCTAACGAATTCCACCATTAACTGTGAAACGTTATTATATAAAAGGACTAACTTACAGGCTCAATTTAATATCCTTAACTCAATACAATTTCAAGGTTAGTGAAAAGAAATCGGTAGTGCTTCATTAACTGTCAAAATAAATTGCAGCATAATCCCAGCGAAGGCAAATTTCAGCGGGTCTGTCATTTTTTTGCTTCCCCTTGAAACCTTTCCGTTGTGGTCCGCGCAATATGCAGCGTGTTTCTTAGTTTGCATGTGTTGTGAGGATTGGGAGCACTTGTGTTGTCAACTTGATGAAAATGTTTTCTCTATTTGCATGCGTTTTTTTAAGTTGCAGCATCTTGAGCTCTCTCGGCCATACTACCTGACATCTTCTCCATCCTCCAGCATGGAGAGGCAAATGGTGCATTTCTCATCCACATCCGACTCTTCCTCGCTCTCACATAACTTCAGATCCAGTGGCTTCCTCTACACACAAACACGTGTGTAAGCAAAACTTTAATCAGGGCATGAAAATGAAAGACTGAATGTGTATGTACCTTCTTGTATTTGTGGGGGAAGGTGAATCTCTCTATGGTGGTCTGTATGGCCCCTCGGCTGACGCTTCCCAATCGATCCTCCAGCTGCAGCAGCTCCTGCACACGATCACAGACTCGTGTTAAACAGAGCAAAGCAAGAACGTATGCAAGTTACTGTTCATGTGTGGGTGTGTTTTACCTCATAACTCTCTCGAACAGCAGAGGAGTGTCTGCTGGGACTCAAGCTCTGCAGCGCCAGCAGGTGGAGCTGTGGATACGGATAATTCCTTATCTCATGGACAACCTACAGGAAACACAACATACATGTCTAAGACCACATTCAACACTTGCAATTACAATAAAACATTATATATGCACAGTACTGTATATACACACACTATATTTGCATAGAATATGAGAGTACATATACATATATATATATATATATATATACACACACACACACACACACTCACCACTTGGGTGGAGGAGGCATTCCTGGGGAGGTGGTGCATTCTGGGAGAGGCCAGGTAATGCTGGTAGGGTTGAGGGATCTGCTGCAGAGGATACTGATGTGGCACTCCTGCGTCTACGCTTAGGTCCCTAAAAGAACACATTTTCATTTTAATAAAAGCTATAAAAAAAAAATAAAAAAAACTTCAGCAGAGGCAGGGAATTTATGGATTGCATTTCAAATTTTGACCATTACGATTATTCCTAAATGTTAAAGGAAGTTTATTTGCTATGAAAAAGCTTAATTCTGCCATAGAAAATATATATATTATAATAATTATATTTATTGACTTAAATGCAGTCAAACGATTAATCATGAATAACCGCATCCAAAATAAAAGTTTTTGGTATAAAGATATGTCTTGAAAATGTATACAAGGCTGAATTCTGAGATGAAACGTCACAAAACTAGACGGTGGAAATGAGTTTGGATAATTGCATCTGCAGAACTCACCAATCAGTGCCTTCTGCCAGGTATCTGGGCTGCTGTGGGATTGGCTGAGGGACATGGAGGGGCGGAGCATATTCATATCCTGGGCGTAACCGATGCGTGTTCAGCGGGACTCGCTCTTGTGTGCGTCTGAAGAGAGGCATAGAATAGACCATTTATTTTTCAGTCATTTTGTTAGTTTCTACTTGTTTTGAATGAATGAATGAATGATGCATTTAGATAGCGCTTTGTGTATTGTTATTATTTATAATAATGTTTGTAGTCTTTATATATTTTTTTGCTTTTACCTGAAAGAAAGATAACCTTTATAAAAATTAATGTGCAGAGGTGTGTGTGTGTTTTACCTGCGCTGCAGTAGCTGTTGCTGGATGAGGTATTGCTGCTGTAAGGCCTGAGGTAAGAAAGGGGGAGGGACTTCCTGGTACTGAGGCGGGGCAAGGGGAGGGGGCGGGAACTCAGCAGGCAGCGGTGTTGCCGTAGCAGCCAGGTGAAAATGCCGGCAGGAGGTAGCATGACTATGCTGGTGCCTGCTAAAGTGTGCTCCTGTACGGGACAAGCAATAATCATCAGAGACAGTGTGTGAAGATGATGAGGCTATGGTCCAGAATGCTGTGCTCAATATACAAAATAAACTTTTATTTGTAATCAATTTTTTTTTCATATTGTGTGTGTGTGTGTGTGTGTGTGTGAAAAAGAAACTAAATTTATAATATAAAATTTATATAAACTTTTTTCCAATAGTATGGAATATATATACAGCATTCAGTATATAGCACATTAATATTTAACACATGTACAGTTTGCAAAATAATCACTTAAAAAATATGAACCATGGTAACCACTTCTGCAAAAATACTAGGTTTACTGCAGTTATTGTTATTACAGAAAAACTTGTTACTATGTTGGTCATCAATAAAACATGAAAATAATAAATAAAATAAACATAACTAAAAATGCATTTGTTACTTTTTTTTTTTTTTAAGTCATCAGTAAATCATAGAAATAAATAGTTAAAAAAAATAACTAGCTAATAAATGAAAATAATGAAAAATATAAAAAGCACCTTTATTGTTAAATAAAAACTTGGAATTTGGCAAAAGCCACTGACAAAAAAAACCCACAAAGATTATAAATTAAATAAATACTAACATAACTCTAAATAATTATTAATCCTATTTTTAAATTAAATTATTATTATTATTATAGTAGAAATAATATCTGGAGCAACTATGGCAAATGAATAGAAACGGTGTTTACCATGGCAGCATGTAAGCGTTAGTGATGGGACATGAAGCAGAATCTGAGGCCGTTCTATTACCTGTTCTTTATTTAACTGAAGCCAGCTGATGATTCTTACGCTGTGACACCTGCTGGATCTAACGACCCGTGCTACGCCAGGTAGGGCTCGCTCTTTATCTGGATTACCACAGATCTAACTGATCCCATTCCCTCAGGATTAGTTGTGAGAGTGTGTGTGTGTGTTTCTCCAGTGGAAACATACTGGTCTGATCTAATGGTGTCCATCTTATCTAATGCTTCCATCTTATTTTTAATCTAAAATTGGAAGCCTATTTCTGACATGTGTTCAATAAAAAAATAAATAAAAATGACATAAAAGTTGAAATTACGACATGTCAAAACTAAAGTCAAGGTTATTACCTAGCAACTTATAAGTCAAAATAATGACATATGAGCCGATTTACTGTTTCCTGCACTGTTTATTATAAACTAGGAATAAATATTTTCCTAGTTATCTGCCTTCAGTGGCTCATGAAGCGGAAGTAAATCACTCAAAATAAGGAGGTACAGACCTAATGACAGGTGTTTGAGAGCATGAGAGTGGACCCGGCTGATTCAGCACTCACACGGATATAACACAGACAGATGGAGGGGTGGGGGGGGTTTCAGGGACACACAGAGGGGGAGGGAATGCTGGGATTGAGGAGGGGGAGGGGAAGGAGAGAGAACTGGAGGGGGGGGGGGCTGTTTGACAGCTGCTCCTCAAACTTCTATTTCAGCCGTTCAGCTGTCCAGCTCTCACACACACACACACACACACACAGGGTTTCCATGTTTTATGTGCTTTCCTTACGCATTATTTTTTTTTATAATGAACATACTGTATATTCTATCTCCTAACCCTAAAATGACCCCTAAACAACTCCTAACAGAAAAGTTTCTGTATATTTAGCATGCTTTCTAAGTTGTTTTCCTCTTGGATACAAAAAGAGTACCTGGCACATGTCGTCCCCCCAACATAGGCAACACTCGAACCACACACACTTAAAATAACACAGAGTAAGTTTAAAAGCTACTTCCTGCTTTGTTGATGCCAATTGTACGGATTTTTAAAGTCTGTAAAATTGCAATGATATGCATAGAAAACGAGATGAAATATAAATCATATATACACGAGCCGCCAAAAGGTTAAGGTCTGGAAGACTTTGTTTCTCCAGGGAGTCTATTTTGTTCATTTATTTGACCAAACACAACAAAAACATTAACAATGTGAAATATTATTACCATTTAAAATAGCTCTCTTCTACTTATATATTGTAATTTATTCCTGTGAACAAAGCTGAATTTTCAGCATCATTATCCAGTCTTCAGCATCACATGATCCTTCAGAAATCATTTCTAATAAGAAGCTGAATTGCCGCTCAAGAAACCTTATGAAGCAGCTGTTTTCCAGCATTGATAATATTTACTGTGTTACTAAGGATTCTTTCTTTTTTTCTTTTCTTGAAATAGAAATCCTTTATAAGATTATAAATGTCTTTACTGTCACTTCAGACCAAATCAGTGAATCCTTGAGAGAAAAAGAATATTTGTGAAAAAAAACAGTAAATATTTACACAGCTGGACTAGTGTTTTATTTCTTTCTTCTCACATTATAGAATATTCTAGATCAGTATTTTAAATGCATTTCTCTATACGTTCGACAAGTAGCAAAACAAACACTTTAAGCTGGATTTATACAGCTAAATGTCAATCCCTATTAAAGCTGTGAACACTGAAGTGTGTCGTTTATGTTAAAATAATTTATTGTAGCCCATCTTAATATGCATAAAATTGAGATTATGTAGAGAAGTGTGTTACAGCCACAATAATTCATGTAAAGTATAAACAATGTCTAGTCCTTCAGATCTGTGTCTGAGTAACGCAGAACTAAGAGAGCGTGAAGGCAAAAAAAGCATGAATCTGACCTCTGCCTTAAAAGAATGGTTCACACAAAATAATATTGTGCCATCGTGCTGTTGTGTGACTGAATGTTTCTTCAGATGTGTGCGGGTTTATGTGCTTTATGAGGACACACATGTGTATAATGACATGGGTATGACATAGGTATTACAATATGTAGAGTAGATGTTTTATGAGGACATTTTCAGGGTAATTCAAAAGGCTTAAAAAGTAAAAAATATAAAAATTGTGTTTTTTTGAAAATCTAAAAATGCCTGTAGTTTCCTGTAAGGGGTAGGTTTAGGTGTAGGGTCAGTGTAGGACAA
>JAUCMS010000023.1:979543-992656 GCA_032357445.1 Enteromius radiatus
CTGGCATTCCCCCCCCCCCCCCCCCCCGAGTGCAAAAGTGCAGAAACTGTTGATATGGAATCGTTATTGTCTCATTTCACGGCGCCTTTGGAGAACAGAATGGAGGAGAAACCGGTGATTTTCTCAGCGGGAAATATTCCCCAGGGCTCCAGACATTCAAGCAAAACTCTTACATCAGCAGAAACGTATGGAGCGTGCAGTTCACGCGCTCTGAATTCTAATGATCCTGTTCCTCTGCTTCCCTCACAAGCCCGGGCACAAATATTGATCAGTGAATATGCACTCGTATATACAGCACACCATCTGAGATCATCACATTTACAGACGTGAAACTGTCTGACCTCCATCATTAGAAATAAAGGTCATCACCTGAAGGTCAGCTTAATGAATGAGTTCTGTTGAGATTAAACCTCATTCAGATGTGTTTTATCCTGCCCTTTGACCTTTAACCTCGAAGACTTTCTATCCCATGATCCTTTTAACTAATTACTAATCTGCTTTTATTCAGACCCGTTTTCCAGTTATTATAAGCTTTTTGTATAATTAATGCCATGTATAGACCCTCTCAACGCGTTCAGATACAAGTTTAGGACTTTTATACCATTTAAAAAAAAAAAAAAGTGTGTATGAAACCTAAATTATATTAAACCTGAGGTACCTTGCAATCAACAGGAAACCCAATTGATGATTTTAATGTCATAATCTGATGTACCTGACCGTTCAAAAGCTGGGGGTTGGTGAGTTTTTGAAAGAAGTCCCTTCTGCTTACCAAGGCCACTTTTACTTTGGACCCCAAAAAAATAAAAAATTGATTAAAAATAGTGAAATATTATTATAATTTCAAATATTAATTTCTAATTTTAATATATTTTAAAATATAATTTATTCCGGTGATGAAAAGATGAATTTTCAGCATCATTTCTCTGGACTTGATCCTTCCACAAAAAAAAAAAGAAAAAGAAAATCACTCTAATGTACTCGGCAGAAAATATATTATTATTATTATACATTTCTTTTCTTTTTTCTCTGTAAACAAAAATCTTTATAATATTCTTAAAAAATAAATTCTTTAAAATATCATCTTACCCATAACTTTTGAACGGTAATGTATATCCGAATGCAACAAGACATTTAATACAGAAAACGTTTTTGTGTGTCAAAAATTGACCAAAATGATTGGAGAGAAGATGGACAGAAATATGCACATTAAGCATGTCAATTTTTACTCGAAACAACGAGAACGAAGATACGCTAATGCAGGAGGTCAGATAGTGAGATGCAGATGGGATGTGTGAGACCTGAAGTGACTACTTTGCCTCCATATCTGTGAGAGTGCACATTCCCATGATTCACTCTGGCAAGTGGGAGGAGCGGAGATGACTCGAGGGATGGGCCAAAGAGGCCTTAGAGTGGAGTGGGAGGGGTTTGAGGGAACGACACATGGAAATCAGCAGAGAGCACACTGAGGGTTAGGGGAAAATCTACAGTCTTTATTGGAAATATTAGTATGAGTGGAATTGTGTGATCATAATAATAATAATAATAATAATAATAATAGTAATAATAATAATTCCATGCAAATAAAGAGCGAAGGCAAGGCCCAACCATGCTCCATAAAGTTAACATAACAGAAGCAGCATCCAATGGGTAGATGTGTATGCTACAACACGTCAGTACAGCAGGACATGTCTACACAAAGATACATTGGAGTTTGCTGTTCGATGTTCCAAAACAAAGAAACAATCAAAATCAAGAGGAAAATAATAAACATGGTCATGCATTACAGCCTAGTACAGGAACAGAAGGCAGAGAACCACAACCAAAGAAATAGAGACATTTCGATACTAGGAGGACTTCTACAGTGCAGTTCTAGTGATCCCTGTGAAGTGGATGACATTCGCGCTCGCACAGCGCTAGGAGCGCCGCCCGCTAGCGCTAGGCTAGTGCTGGCTTTGCAGCATGGGTAAATCAAATGAATGAGGGTCGGTTTGAGTGGCGGTCGGGTGCAGTGTGCCAGGCGAGAGCCATGAACTACCGCTTTCATACTGGTGTCGGTTTCTACAGTCATTTTTACTGCTTCCAGCCGCTTTTCTTAAACAACACACGCCATTTAGGTCATCTTTAAAGGAATGGTTCACCCAGAAATGAAAATTCGCTGACAAGTTACTCACCCTCAGGCCAGTCAATGTAATGACTTCATCAGATCTGGAGAAATGTAGAGTTCCTCACTTGCTCAGCGATGGATGCTCTGCAGTGAATGGGTGCCGTCAGAATGAGAGTGCAAACAGCTGATAAAAACAATCCACCCGACTCGTGTCCATCGATTAACATCTGGTGAAGCCAGAAATGCAATATATTTGTAAGAAACAAACAAATCTGTAAGTCCATCCCTTGTTCTCTTCTCATATCTTTCTCTCCTGATTCAGACAAAACAACTTCTTCACTGGAGAAAGTAATATAATGGACAAGCAAAAATGCTTTAACAAATGCTGCGTTTCTTACAGACATGCAGATTTTCGCTTCACAAGAGGTTAACTGCTGGACTGGAGTGGTTGTGATGCTTTTAATCAGTTGTTTAGACTCTCATTCTGACGGCACCCATTCACTGCAGAGCATCCATTGCTGAACAAGTAACGTAATGCTACATTTCTCCAAACCTGATCTATGGGAAGTCCTGAGGGTGAGCACATTTCAACAAAATTTCCTTTTTGGGTGAATTATTCCTTTAATGTTGTCAAATCAATTTCCCACCAGAAATGATAACGGTCTTGAAATAGCAGCATTTCTATGGTTTCCATGTCTTACTCTTTGAGGATTAATAAAGCTCAATATATACTACCTTTGAAAATAATATTTTATATTTTACATGACATACTTGACTTCATGTACAGTCACTCACTCATGTCTTTCTACACCCATATCCTGCCGAAAAAAAGCCTTTTCAGATTTTTTCTACGTTTGTTTTCCTTAAACAGCCATCTTACAGTGACTTGTGTTAAGAGACCTTGCATTCGGCATTCATTTTTGGCCTTTCAAAACCACTGCAAATAAGGTAACTTGTGAGGAATAACTTGTAAGACATCAGAAGACTTGAAATATAGTGTCCGAACCATTTAAACCAGGATTATTAACATCCACTAAAATTATTAAAACCATTTTTGTTAGTTTAGAAAGCTAAATCATACAGAATAACAATAATATTAGATGAAAAACTTCTATTTATGTTATTTAGTTTAAGCTAAATCACTAATTACTAACTAGAAGCAAAAAGTAAGTATTATATATATATATATATTTTTTTTTTTGGTGTTATATATATTTTTTTTTCGTTCTGGAGTCCCGTTAAGATCCTCCAAACATTAATTATATTAACCAAAATAAATAAAAGCATATGGGTGTTGAACGACGTAAAGGTAAGTAAATACCGACAGCTTTTTTCCCTTCTTCCTGCAAACTATTCTTTTAAGGAAGACTGTATAGATTTAATTTGATTAAATCATTAATGGCTCACCCTAGGGAGGCAAAACCCACAGAGCGAAGGGTCACCGACTGAGATATCATCGATCCCGACTGTACATACATAATTAGAAAAGAAAAAAAATGGACGTCAAGCAAGATTCTGAGTCCACATCTGTGGCAAATCCCACCGGCACAGCACACCTTCCCGGAAGACAAGACAGAGACAGTGTTTTAGGGGTCGATCAAGCCCGGCTATGATCGAGTGAGAGGCCAATGCATCCACTTGACAGAAATTTACAGCAAAAATGTTGGTCTATTCACACTGAGAATGGGACAAATCACAATGACAGTCGTAAAAAAGCTAAATGCTACAATGAGTTGTTATTTTCGTCAAAAGCAACAATGACCATTTAAAAATAAGAAGACAAGAGGATTCTTCTAGAGAAGAGAGTGTGTTATTCTGCAGTCGGTTACACAGGAGGATATACTGGATGAGTGAGAGTTTGTTTGTAATGTCGTCTTCAGATGGAAAGAGAGGGAATGAGAAGAGGGAGTCACAACACAGCTAGATGCAGGGCAGGCAGAGGCTATAGCACAGCAGCGGCGGGTGATCGTTAGATACACAATGGAAGGGAACAGAGCTCTGAAAAAATGCGGTATGTAGAATCAGCCCCCAGACTATGGAACAAGGAAAAAAAATAGAAACAAATACAAGCACAATCAATGAAACCATCGGTGCTAGAGCATGGCTACAAAATGCACCTCAAATTATTACTATTATTATTATTATTATTGCACACATACAATCAATGCATTAGGTTTTCTGCTGGTGACAGTAAAAATCATACACTAATATATTATTTAATAGCATAGATTTTAAGTGCAGTGTGGCTACAAAATGCACAGAAAATTATTATTATTGCGCAAATATACTGATAAACTGCTGGTTACAGTAAAACTGCACACATTTTACGCTTTTTTTCTATCAATGCATTTGTTTATCTGCGGGTCTTAATGTGAGACAGCAAAATGCACATACAACTATAATTAATTGCATGCATTTTATATACATATTTCACATGTGGTTTTTCTGCTGGTGATGATGGGTGACAGTAAAATTTGGAAATTATTTAATTGCGCACGTTAAATACTCATGCTGGCGCTGCTAAATGCACCTGATATTACTATTAATATTTATTGCACATACGCGCGCACACATTGAAGCATTTATTTTTTATGCTGGTGACAGTAAAATGCATATGCCATGATTACTTATTCGCACACATTTCATATACAGAATCAACATGGTTACAAAATGCATATTATGATTAATGCATAGCATACTATATATTTAACTGAACATTTTATATAGGCTATACGAATGCATCTGGTGAAGTGTGTCTATAAAATGCATAAAATGATTATGCATTTCTGCTATTATTGTTATTGTTATTATTCACGTGCACAGATACTGTACATGGATGCACCTTTTTTTCCCTGTCCAGACATGGCTGGCTAAGGTGGGATTTAAGATCCAGGTGTTTTTCTCTCCATTACAGCAGTATTAAACACACTTCATGCTGCGATCGATGATTAGACATTAAAGCGATCTAATTTTTCCATGCATTCGTGTTGTAAAGGCTAAAATTGCGAGCAGGTTCAGCTGAGGATATTTCGCGGCACTGCAGCTGCCCATCAACACACTGACTGCTGAAGCCATGTTTAATTATTCATAAACAAAACCGCACACGGCGGAACGGATGTGTGGGAATTTAACGGATCGCAACGCGTTATCAACATCACAGCGAGCTCAAACGCCGCCAAAGCTGTCGACGCTGCAAACGTGCGACTTTGTTGCTTTATTACACGAAGTTTCGCGTTCGTCGCATCGCGCTGAAAGCTCGTAACAAGAGCGTTTTAGTTTGACGCGCCCCATGAAGAGCTGTGCGCAAGACAAATACACGAATACGCATAAGCGCGCAGTTATTTCTATAATAAAGCCTACATATGGCTTCTTACACAAAGGATGACGCGAAGAAACGTGCTACGCGTTTTCCAAATTGCGACCGAATTATCCAGCGAATTAAAACTCTCTCTCTCTCTCTGGTGTGTCCATATGACGGATGTTTTCTTTAATGCTATGCCGCTGAGCGAATCGCTCCGTATTTGTGTTGGGGAAAAAACGCGACGCTCCGCCAGGCCAGCAGCCTTTGATCACATCTGCGCGTTTCTCAAAATCGCATGAAAACAGACGCGAGCGCGTGCGACAGTAAAGAAGGCGCAATTACCTCTACTTCTGACCGAACCGAAGACGGGAAGAACCAGATATCCGACGTGCACTAACACCATCCTGGCTCCTTTGTTGCTGTGCTGCCCATGGACACCTTCGCCTTCCAATACGAGACCATTCAAAATGCAGCCCAGACGCCAGCTGCACGCACACAAAGAGAACGGCGGCCAATCAGCGAGCCCTGCGCCGCTTCCTGTGGCTCCGGCAGCAGCCAATCAGAGCGCTCGGCACGGCGGCGAGTCTTTTGTGAATTAGCTGTAAGGGGACTTTGACGTACAGCGCGCGGCGGAAACGCGCAGCTACCAAAACGCGTCAAGATTTGTACACTATGACGTCAGCGTGCAAGTACATTTTGAAATATATATATACATACGTTTCAAAATGTACTTTTAAAAACTGCATTGCGAAGTTAGTCAAGGTTATGCAATCGGTCTATTTTCTGTTCGAGGAATGTTCTGTGTCCTATTCGCAGCTCCTGTGACATGTTGAGCATGCCTTACTATAAATAAATACATAAAACGGCTTTAATTAGGGGTTTGAATAAACAAATTAACCCTAAATATTATCCACAGTACACACTTTTTACCTGTCATACAATAAAAAGGCCGAAATTCTGACTTATGAATTATAAAAACAATTTAGTTTTGTGTTTTTTATATATCTATATATATATATTTTTTTGCAGCGATTGGTTCTCCAAAGAACCTTTCGTGTTCTTAAAAGGACAATTTTCGTAGTGTGAAGAACATTTTTAATAATCTAAAGAACAGTTTTCAACTATAATAAAGAACATTTTGTGGAATTGATGTCTCTTCATGGAAGCATAAATACCATAAAGAACCTTTATTTTTAAGACTGTATCAACACAGTCTGTCAGTTTCAGATTTGATGTTTGAAGTAGGCTATATTTAGGCCACTAGAAATATGATCGACCTGTTGTTTTGTGTTTTAAAGAATCTTTTTTGAAAGAAAGCACAAGCAAATCACAGACAGACAGACACGGCCTGCTGGTCATAAAGGGGGCTGGCTGCTTTGAAAGACTATACACTCCATATGTCAGTCCTGAACCCCTTCCCCCAAACACACACACACACTGTGATTATCTCTACTCCTTCTGTTCATACTTCTCACCACGACCCCTGTGAAGACCCTCTCTCTGCTCCTCCAATTATAAAGTAACACATCTCATTCAACATCAGTTACGCTGCTTATTATGAAGAAACCTTTCTCTTACACTCACTGTACTTACTTGACTTCTGCCCAGAATAAACACAATCAAAAACAGTCTATTGTTTAACGAAAACAACTTAACATGACACTGAACCATGTGCAAATCCATGACCTTATCAATTCAAACTGCTTTAATGTGATCATTCTGACAGCTCGTAAAAGTGAACAGACCAAATAAGCTTTTAAAGAGATATTATAACTCTTAATATGTTTGTGTGAGTGAAGTGAATTCGTCTCTAGTTACATATATTATAAACTAGAACAAGCATTTCAAAACTAAGTGTCAAATTGATGTGAAGTGACTGAAAATGTTTTTTACATTTGATTTATCAAAAAATCGTTACCAGTGTTTCACAAAAATCTGTATGTTTTCAACACTGATAATCAGAAATGATTTCTTAAGGATCATGTGACACTGAAGACTGGAGTAATAAAGCTGAAAATTCAGGGAAAAAAATACATTTGAAAAAATATTCAATTTTTTTTATATATTGTAATAATATTTAAAAAATTTTGCATCACTTTTGTTCCAATAAATGCAGCTTTGGTGAGCAGATTTATTATTTTAATTTTTTTGCCTAAAATGTCATTCAAACTGGATGAAGTCTCGTGGGTAAAAATAGCAGAGCTGGATTCATACCATTAAACTTTTCCTGAAGTAAAGCCAGCAGACTGAGCTCACATTAACATACAGCTGCGTGTGTCTGGATGAGGGAAACTCCTATTTCTTTGTCATTAGGGATAAACAGAGCCTCTTTTGGCAGCTGCCTAGCTGTGACCCCCGGAGGTCAGAGGTCACCGGCTGCTTTCCCACACTGGAGTCTGTAATATACAAGTCTGTCCCCTGTTCCACTCAATCACTCACAAGTTTAACAACTCATTTCAATAATAAAAAAACACAAGAAATCACAACTGTACTCTTTAAATATCTCTATTTATTTATCTTAAAATAGTTTTATTTATTCTACACAAGTGTTTAAAGGAAGAAAGACTTGCGGAAGCAAAAAATATGAACACTCTTTTGCCGTTAATTTAAAATACTGTCAAAATGAAATGAACAAAAATAGAGTAACATGATTAAATTAAAGGGAAAGTGTTTTTCAAACCGAATAAAAACCCAAACCCCTCGCGTCACGTGACTTCTATTATATTCGGTGGCTTAGATCTGTCCCTCTGTTCTCTGGATGTTGGGTTACCGCTGTTTTAGGATGCTTAAATCTGTCTCAAATGACAAAACATTCCAGCAGGAAACACAAGACACATGATTGAAGACAAAACACAGGCGAGGAAGAGGAGGAGGATGAAGTCATCCTAACAGAGGCTTGAGACCTCAGCACAAAGCTGTGAAATCTGAAACATAAGATTTAGAAATGCTAAGAAATAAAGAGCTGGTGGGAACATTTGACAACAGCAGGAATAGTTCAGATGTCATCTTTAAGTAATTTCTGTGTGGATCTAAACCCGTACGACTTCCTTCAGGGAAGACGGAGAGAATCACAATGTTCTCTTCCTTACAATGAAAGTGAATGGGAACTAATGTCTTCTATAAAGCTTTTCATTACACAAAAATGTTATCAATTACAAGTAGATCCCGTTTCAGCCACTGAATAAAAACTAAAAAAAAGGTAATTGACTTGTTTTTGCGCATTCGTTAAATCTCAGATATAAACAGAATTGCATGATATAAAATTGCAATTCTGATTTTTCTCGCAACTGCGAGTTTGTATCTCACAACATCGAGAAAAAAGTCAGAATTGCAACTTTATATCACACAATTGTGAGCTATAATGTCAGAATTTAACTCACAATTGCACAAAAGTCACAATAACCTTACTTTCTTATTATTCAGTGGAAGAAACAGACTTTTATCTTCAGGGACTTAGATTAACGTTTGAAAGACGTCTCCTCCGCTCATCAAGGCTGCAATTATTTGATAAAAAATACAGTAATATTCTGAAATATTATTAGTCCTTAAAATAACCGTTATCTTTTTGAATATATTTTCAAATGTAATTTATTCATGCGATTCAAAGCTGAATTTTCAGCATCATTAATGCAGTCTTAAATGTCACATCTTCCTTCATAAATTATTCGAATATGCTGATTTGCATTTTTGATTAATAAGAAAGTGCTTAATATACTCGCGGACAGGTTCTTTGTTGAAAAAATGTTCTTTTCTAACATTATAAATCTCTTTACTGTAACTTTCAATCAATTCAATGCAGCCTTGCTGAATATACGATTCAATTCCCTTACTGATGTAGGCATATGCATAATAATATTTTCATTAAATAATGCCTTAAATTTGGAAACGTTCCTCACAAAGCTACTGTTTGCCTTTAAGAGCGCAGGACTGTCTCTGAGCTCTTTGCTAACACACGAAGAGCAGATACAACACATTCTGGGAGTGTCCACAGTGACAGATGTGCCCACTTTTAACTCTGAAAGGACTTCCTTTGCTTCACAAAAGCAGCCTGGACATGAGACGGCAGCTGGGATCCAGCAACTGCCTTCACTATTGAGGGCAGAGAAGACCAAGTCTGAGAGTTTGAGAATGGAAAATTGCTCGTGTTTGACAGAAGGACGCATCTTAAAAATTTAAACAAATATTAAGAGCAAAAACAATCTCAGATAACATGAGAGCTGGCGAACCATCCCTTTACATTTCTCTGCTACTATCTTTTTTCCTGCTTTGCAACTTCATTTTCCCTTTTTCAATGAGCTTTTATTCACCTCCTGTGATTGACAGAGGTAAAGGTCCAATCAGATTCTCAGAGGGGCGGGTCACAGTTTAAGGCGGGGGCTTAGTGAGCCAAAATGGCCACCGGCACAGCTTCGGAAATGTCCTGTAGGGTATGATACACAAGCTGAATAATTCACATTCAGGTAGTGAGTGCTCCTCACACACAGTGGTCTGACAAGTGACAATCGTGAGGAAGAAAAACAAAAGGAAACCTTTACATCTGATGGTATACACACTAAATATATTGCCAAGACTCAAACTTAAAGGGACGGTGTACCCAGGTATGAATATTTTGTCAGTTTTTAGTCACCTTCATGTAATTACTTTTCTTCTGAGAAACACCAAAGGAGACATTTTGAAGAATGTTCATGTTGCTCTTTTCCCTTTAATGAAAGCACTGACTTTCAGTCTCCATAAATGACAATAAAGCACCATAAAACGAGTCTGTATGACTTTTACACAGCCTCCTTTTATTGGGAAAAAAAAAAATCAGCATGAATATTCTTTAAATCATCTTCCGTTTTCGAAAGCGGAAAGTCAGTCTAAAAAGTTTAAAAAGACATGAGGGTGAACAAATGATGACAGTTTTCATGTATTGGGTGAACCATCCCTTTAATACGCACAGTTTTCAAGATGCATATTCATATTGCTCTTCGAACAAATGATTCATATATGTAACATCAAGTAAAACACAGCAAATATCAATAAATAGCTTCAGTGGTGTCTGGGATAGCATAATGCAACCATAGAAACATGGATATAAAACAAAAGTTGTGGTTAAACTGCTTAAAAAGTCTATATGCAAATTAGACCCCATTAAGAAAAAAAAAAAAAAAAGAAATCGCTGATTGTATTCACAAGATACACTACAGTTCAAAAGTTTAGTATTATTTTTTTTTTCTGCCCAAAAAAGTATTTTATTAAAAAGCAGAAAAAAACTGTAATATTGAGAACATTTCTATCATTTTTTCAAATAGTGTTTTTCTACTTTAATTTATTATAAAATACATTTTATTCCTGTGATCAAAGCTGAATATTTAGCATCATTGCTAGTGTTTTTGGTGTCACATGATCCTTCAGAAATCATTCTAATACCCTGATTTGCTGCTTTCATCAGTTTAATGCTGAACAAAAGTATTAATTCCTTCCTTTAAAAAATCCCTTATCCCTAACATTTGAATGGTAGTGTATAACAGATGCTACAAATAACTACACACAGCAAAAACGGCTTTCAACTCTAATAAGAATATTTCTTGAGCAGCTAATTAGCATATTAGACTGATTTCTGAAGGATCACGTGACACTGAAAACTGGAGTAATGATGCTGAAAATAAAGCATGGAATCGCATGAATAAATTACATTTTAAAATATATTCAAAAAGATAACAGTTATTTTAAGTACTATTAATATTTCAGAATATTACTGTATCAAATAATCGCAGCCTTGAGACTTCTTTCAAAAACCAAAACGTAATAATTCCAAACTTTTGACCGCTAGTGTATCTGAATAAGAAGTTTCATTGGCATAATAAAAGCAAGGGCCTGTTTCATGACAATGCAAGATGTAACGAACATGCTCTGAAAATCTCTATTGCTCAGGATACACGCACACACACACTCGCACGCACACAAACGTATCGTGAAAGCAGTATTGGGTGAGGAACACACAATCCAAGGCTTCTCCCCACACAGCAGAGCAGCATCAAATGATTGACAGTGAACACACACACACACACACACACGATCTCACACACGCAGAGCAGTGCTCCGCTGAGAGTAAGACCAGCAGGTTTGCGTTTAGGTCTCGGCTAACAGCTCTTCAGCAGCTTAACAGGAAGTTACATCACAACAACAGGGGCCGGGGCGGTTCAGCAAGCGGACTCCTGAGGCTGACAGCAGGATCATGTAAGTGTGGCTGTTTTTTGTTTTTTTTTTCCTCCAGGGGGGCGAAGTGACTCAAAAGAAGAGAAGACGTTGAAATCTGAGGATGTGACAGAGTAAAACATCCCTGATTCACCTTTATGAAATGACTGAGGTTTGATGAGCAATTCAAATGTTTCGGCTAAATCTCACAAAAATGATCCAAAAATCAATGAAAAAATGTTAAAGTTTAATAAATAAATCCTAAAAAAAAAAAAAAAAAAAAAATACATACATATATATGTAAATTTTATGTATATAATAATAATTATTATTATTATTAATAAAAAGCATGTTTTTAGGATGATTCACATTTTCTAAAGTTGACAGTTTTATAAATCCTCGAACAGAGCATCCATGATTTACTTTATTAAAGAAAAAGCCTAAGGATGTCTTGCTGGTTTTCAACTAAATGTAAATACTACATTCTTGATTTTGGATTGAAATAGGACCCATTTGTGTGAGATTCACCCATTTACATTCAGTATTCATTTCTATAAGGAAGCCCCATATTTTGTTTGCACCAGTAGCTATGATACCCGACTTCATCACGGGAGAACTTGGTACAGTATTTGCTCATTACCACCCAATAAAATCTGCTGTCGTTTACTCACATTGCGCTCTCACAGTAGCAAATAATTCACCAGGCATATCAAAGTGTATCAGAAGCAAACATTGCAGTGTTTTTCGTTTAATGAAGCATCATTCTGTGTTCTTAGATTCAACAGTCGTTATGGTTTGAGTCACTCGGCCCACCAGTCACATGTAAATGAATGTGTATCTAAGCGGATGTGTGTGAGTGTGTTTGATCACAGCAGGTATCTGTGTCGGTCTTCATCCAGTGTCAGATCCACCACCTCAGGAGGAGGAACCCAGCCGGACTGCGCCGAGACGGACGTCCACTGAGCCGGAGCTCTCTGCTTCCAGGAAGAAAGCGACTGAATCACTCCACCGCGAGGAAACCTGGAGACCACGCTGAAAATAACATTACAACGGTCACAAAAAAACAGTGAAAGAACTTAATCCACACCTCCACAAATGAAGGCCTTAACTAGTCTTAAATATGAGCTCATTCTTGGCAACAAATGTTGCATATAGTGCAAAAAATGTTTTTCCAACAGGGTTTAAGACTAGTCCTAGATTAAAATAAATGTTACAAGCTGTCTAAACTGGAAAAACCTGGCACTGACGTATCTTAAAATCCTTTGTTTGGTCTTAAAATGCTCACAGGTAATGCTTTTTTGTAAGACATGTTTCTCAAAACTACTTAAATATCCTAAATAAACAAAGGCGTAGTCCTGGTTTAATCTAATTCCTCTCTGGGAAACTTAAAGGTTGTGCTTAACGTGTGTCAAAGGAGTATGAAAACTTGTTTTCTCTTTGAATTAAAAAGCCCCACTGCTCCGGGTGTGTGTTCACGGTGTGTGTGTGCGTGTGGTTGATCACTTCTCACTGCTGTGTGTGTGCACTT
>JAUCMS010000023.1:1028369-1081869 GCA_032357445.1 Enteromius radiatus
AGGAGGTCTGCTCTGATTGGCTGTTGCTCATTTCAGTAGCACGGGTATATGCAAATGTGGTGAGCGTAACTATTACGTCTCTAGACGTTAAACGATGGTGTTTGAGACTCACAGTATGTTATGTCCATACTGAACTGTTATTATTCAACCATGCCAAGGTCAATTCAGTTTTCCATTCTATGGCACCTTTAACATAAATAGGGTTTTTACCCCCACTCATTCAGTCATTCAGTTCATGACCCATTTAAAAATGGCTTTAAGAGGTTAGTTCACCCCAAAATGAAAATTTTGCCATTAATTTCTCACCCTCATATTGTTCCAAACCCATAAGAACACAAATTAAGATATTTTTTATGTAATGAGAGAGCTATCTGACCCTCCATAGACAGCAACACAACTGAAATGTTCCTAGGTCCATGTGACATTAGTAGCTTAACTTCAGTTTTGCGACACTACGAGAATGCTTGTCTTGTTTTGGGCCAAGAAAACTAAAATTAATATAATTTACTGAACCATTCTTCTCCCCAGAGTTATGTCTTCTGCCATTTTAGAGAGTATTTAAGAGCGTATTTGACATGAAAAAAGGTATTCTCGTAGCATTGCGAAGCTGGAGTTGAGCCACTGATGTCACATGGACTGCTTTACAGATGTATTTACTACATTTCTGGAGCTGGGAACATTGTGTTGCTGTCTATGAAGGGTCAGAGAACAGAAATGTTCAGGCAATGGATAAAAACAGAAGTGTTAAAACATAGAAACTCACATTATCTATCTCTTTCTCACTCTGTAGCTACTTTACGATACCTGCGCAGAGATGGTAGGATGAGTACCGTCACCTTCAACAACCTGAAACTGGCTGATGGTGAGAAGCATCGCCTGCTCTTCCATCTGAAGGGACTGGAGGTGGGCCAACCGAGAGGCTTCCTGCACAACCAGGGGGCGTTGCCGGTGCCTGGGGTGGAGCTCCACCTGGACTGCAGGCTGGTGGAGACGCTGAGAGATTTACCAGCTGTGTTTAATGGCCTAAACAATCACCAGGGAGTGGAGCTCAAGACTATGCAGGGGAAAGCACAAGTATACAACATATTTAATAGCTATACACTCACATGCTGAGAGATATATTTGGAGGTTTTTGTTGCATGCACTAATACACTAACATAAACTCCCCACTGTGCCCTTTCTGTTCTGATTGGCAGGAGGAGTTGGAGGAGCTCAAACTGGCATATGGTGATTCAGTGGAAAATGTTGCATCGCTGCAGGACTGCCACACTCATCAGAGTGACTCTGTACAGACTTTAGGTAATTTTGACATTTTCTGAAGAAAACATGAGTGGTGCATGTGCAAATCTGCCACCACAATGCTAGAGAGTTATTGGTGGTTCCCAAGGTGTTGCTCATGCATTGCTAGGGGTTTGTTTACAAATAAAGTGTTTTACAGAGTGCACCTTTAAGAAAGAGATAAAAGAGGGAAAATGTGAATAAACTGTTTATCTGCTAAAGTGATAAGATCAGTGATTTTGTTGTTTATAAAGGTCTAAACACAAAACAGCTCACAAATCAGATGCTGGAGCTGACAAAGGTCATTAATGAGCTGAAAGATGTTCTTATTCAGCAGGTAAGGCCTTCCTGATAACCCCCCTTTTGTTTAAATGTTCTTAATTTCCACCATCCGTTATTTACAAAGATTTTGCACGCATGTTTACAGGTGAAGGAAACATCTTTCCTCAGAAACACCATCTCTGAGTGCCAGGCCTGTGGTAAGACATCATGATGAGTAAGACATGCGTGATATGCATGAGTTTGTTGATGCAGATATCCAGATAAGAAACCCAAACAAGACATTTTCAGTGTTCCCAAATATCCACGGCAACGTCTCAAACAAATAGTCCATTCATGACTTAAAAGTCACCAAAGCTGAAGCAGATTTGAAGCAGGAGTGCAATCATTGGGCGTTCGATTACAGATGCATCATGAATGCCTCCAACCCCACCATAAATGCTAAATATGATTGGTTAATTCTAGGGCTGGAAGGAGCGGAGGTGGTGAAACCAAAGTGCACTCCTGGAGTGTGTTTCCGTGATGACATGTGTATAGAAACAGCTGAGGGGGTGGAGTGCGGTCCATGCCCTGATGGATACACTGGAGATGGATACAGCTGTGACGACGTCGATGAGGTATCCGTTCAAGGGTTTATATCAAGATAAATGGCTTTTTCTTGATCTTCTGGTATAGCCTGAAAAAGGTGATTGATCGAAATGGTGTTAGCGATGCAAGTTTGAGTTATCTTCTTAAACAAACAAGTACTAGGAAACAAGGCGAAACTTGCAGTGCTTTGTTTTGATACGATGGTATAAAGCTAAACTGGAACCGCTGGGAGAGGAAAGCACCGTGAGCCAGAATTCAATTTCAGGGTTGAAGAAATGTCATTGCTATGCATGTCTGTGTCTATTGCAGTGCCAGTTTAATCCCTGCTTCCCTGGCGTGAGGTGTGTGAACATGGCTCCAGGTTTCCGCTGTGAGGCATGTCCTCTTGGATTCACTGGCAAACCACTGGAGGGTGTTGGTGTGGCTTATGCACAAACACACAAGCAGGTACATTGCAGATGTGCCCTTTTGCATGATTTGTGTCACTAATGCTTTTAGTAACTTTATGCAAAGTGAAGCACCACTGTGCGCCAGTCATATATTGTAAAGCAAAGTTTATGCAGTTAAAAAAAATTGTTACACAGCCAATGATTAAAAGACCAAAAGGTCATTTATTTCCCAATTCCTATATTTTCTTTAGGTGTGTGATGATATTGATGAGTGTAAAGGACCAGATAACGGAGGATGCGCCCTTAACTCCGTCTGTGTGAATTCTGTGGTGAGAACGGACCTACTAAGAAATGCATCACTTTGATGCCATTATATGTCACTCAGAAATGCAAAGCAAAGGAATAGTGCCTCCAATTTGTGTTATCTTGTGTAGGGATCATATCAATGTGGCCGATGTAAAACCGGATTTACAGGTGACCAGATTAGAGGCTGTAAGCCAGAGAAAAGCTGCGGAAACCGCCTACAGAACCCTTGCGACTCCAATGCGCTGTGCATAGAGGAAAGAGATGGCACCATCACATGCCAGGTACCCTTTCGAGGCACACATATGTATGAACACAAAGGCATTATGCTCAAAGGCAAATGCTAAGGGTGTGTTTGTGTACTAGTGTGGCATTGGATGGGCTGGAAATGGTTATCTCTGCGGTAAAGACACTGACATTGATGGGTACCCTGACGAGAAGCTGCGTTGCCGAGACCCAACCTGCAGAAAGGTAACTATGGCAACAATGCAATCGATATTGACTTGCTTAGGGCTTCGGTGACATCAGTTGCCTGTCTCTGGGAGAGCTGATTCATATTGTTTGCTGAATACCAGGACAACTGTGTTACCGTTCCAAACTCGGGACAAGAGGATGCAGATGGTGACGGGAAAGGCGATGCATGTGACCCAGATGCAGATGGAGATGGAATACTGAATGAGCAGGTAATTGCACACATGTGTTGTGGCTGTTCATATGCACTGCAGAATCTCACACTAAACATTTTTCCTCTATATATGAATGGATTTTAGGATAACTGCTGGCTGACGCCAAATATAAATCAACTGAACAGTGATAAGGACAGCCATGGTGATGCATGTGACAACTGTATCCGAGTGGATAACCCAGACCAGAGAGACACAGATTCTGATGGCCTCGGAGATGCATGCGATGACGACATGGATGGAGATGGTAAAATCTAAAGTCCCAAATGTCAAAAGAATTGTCTTTGTGGTACTAAGTCGTTCCCATTTTTGGTGTCTGCTCGTATTGATTGTCAGGGTTGAAAAACTTCCTGGATAACTGCCAGCGAGTGAAAAATCGTGACCAGCTGGATCGTGACGGGGATGGGGTGGGAGATGCATGTGATAGCTGTCCTGACATCCCGAATCCTAATCAGGTACATGATTGGCAGACAACTACATATTCCTCAAATTCTGTACTTTTGTACTATGATAAGTATTTACATTCACTCCTCTTCTTCCCAGTCCGATATTGACAACGATCTCGTCGGAGACTCTTGTGACACAAATCAAGATAGGTATGAAATGATCCATCACTTGTGCAACAGAGATACAGCTTCCATGTTTCTTTTGTTTTACACCAAATGATGAATTATCAGACAATGCTGTTGAAACTCCTTTGATTTCAATTCTTGTATCTTTCAGTGATGGTGATGGTCATCAAGATAGCAAAGACAACTGCCCGCTGGTTATGAACAGCTCCCAGCTGGACACGGATAAAGACGGACTGGGAGATGAATGTGACGATGATGATGATAATGACGGTATTCCTGACATACTGCCTCCTGGACCAGATAACTGCCGGTTGGTGCCCAACCCTGAACAAATAGATGACAACAGTGAGTACACCATTAATCCTTAAGTAGACATAGTATGCACTGTATGTTATTCTGTGATCATTTGCTCACCTTGTTTTTCGTCACTGGAACAATACACGGAAAGCACAGCGTCCATATAACGAAAACCGAAATCGACAGTAATTGTCAAACTCCTTAAGTCTTCTAATGCCCTATGATGCCAATTATTCTCAGGAAGTGTCAGGAATCATTTTTCAATGAATTTCTCCTCAGATGATGGAGTGGGCGACATATGCGAATCAGACTTTGACCAAGACAAGGTGATCGACAGGATCGATAACTGCCCAGAAAATGCTGAGATCACACTGACAGACTTCAGAGCTTATCAGACAGTTGTACTTGACCCAGAAGGTGACGCTCAGATTGACCCCAACTGGGTGGTCCTTAACCAGGTGACAGATCAGCAAAGGTTGCATAGAATTGAATACAGAAAACTGTGTTCGAGACATGCATTGCTGACAAATCCTTTGCCTTGCTTCAAAGGGAATGGAGATTGTCCAGACTATGAATAGTGACCCTGGCCTTGCTGTTGGTGAGTGAACGCATGTTTGTCCATCATGGTTAATGATATGTAAAATTATTTCTATGGATGATGCAATTCGCCTCTCCGATGACCAGGTTACACTGCATTCAGTGGTGTTGATTTCGAGGGAACCTTCCATGTGAATACAGTCACTGATGACGACTATGCCGGCTTCATCTTTGGCTACCAAGACTCTTCCAGTTTCTATGTGGTGATGTGGAAGCAAACGGAGCAGACGTACTGGCAGGCCACACCCTTCAGAGCCGTTGCTGAACCTGGCATTCAGCTGAAGGTTGATAAGCTGAATTTTGTGGGAAATTTGTGAGAAAGTCTTGGAGGGAATTAAGATAACTCTATCTTTGTCTTATGCTCTTAGGCCGTAAAGTCCAAGACTGGTCCAGGAGAGCATTTGAGAAACTCTCTCTGGCATACAGGTGACACTAATGATCAGGTGCGTCTCCTGTGGAAGGATCCAAGAAACGTTGGCTGGAAGGATAAGGTATCATACCGCTGGTACCTGCAGCACCGCCCACAAGTCGGATACATCAGGTGAGCCAATCAAAATTCAGGTGAAGTTTGAAGCCACGCAAGCTGTTACTTAAGACAATTGTGTTAAAAACAAAAATGATTCAGTACTGACTTCTGTGTGTGTATTTAGGGTTCGTTTCTATGAGGGATCGGAGCTTGTGGCAGATTCCGGGGTGACAATTGATACCACAATGAGAGGAGGAAGACTGGGAGTGTTCTGCTTCTCTCAAGAGAACATCATCTGGTCAAACTTGAAGTATCGCTGCAATGGTGAGAACGCAAACATTAGCATTTATAATGTTACAAAGCATTTCTGTTTCAAATACATAAATCTTTTTTCCAGACACCATTCCAGAGGACTTCCAGGAGTTCAGTACACAACATGGCATGGACCCCCTGTAAATAATTCCCATAATGCTATGTTCATTCCAGCACACCGTTACACACAGTCCTATGTGCGTCTCTGAAAGTGTGAAACACATTTGTACATAATGTGTGTGTGTGTGTGTACAATACGTGTATACACAATGTGTATGCCATTTTTTTTAAATCAGCTTTTTTTTTTCTTTGTTTGCTCTGGTCAAAAAACTTCAGCAATTTAACTACATCATATAACATTTAGATAAGAGATAGACAGTATTTTCTGTTATCAGTCAGGTAGAAGTTACAGTTATCAGCTGCCTGCCTAGAAGTCATTATAAAGAGTACATTTACACAAAAGGATGACACATATTACGCTAAAAGATAAGAAAACCTAAATTTGGAGTCTCTCATTCCTTTTTGGCACCAATAAAAGAATAATTTCAAGACATGTGACGGCATTTTACGTCAGTCTGTCCTATGTGTGACTCTACTTCCATCTGACTAAGATTTGTATGTTCTGTGGCTCAGAAACAATAGCCCTGTTTCAAAATAACCAGCTTATCTTATAAAGCAGCTTCCAAAATTAAATGAAGCCTTATTAATGATCTGAAATTGGGAGACTTGATTCAGCATAGACAAATAAATTTAATTATTGGTGAATGTAAAGTCTACATATCTCGACTTCCCTTTGATTAGAACAGTAATGCATTCTGATATTATGGTACTCTATATTTAAAAGATACATGTAATGCTATCTTTTGGCTGAAAGCTATCTTACCCTTTGGAACATGAGGAATAAGCTTATGATGCCTAAAAATGTTGTTTTGGTGAGTAGTTTGGGCCAGGGCTCGTGTTTGATGGGCATGTAAGATAGTTTGTTCACATGAGAGGCTGTTTGCTCTGCAGCATTGCTGCCAGAGTTAGTTAACAGCAAGAGTAAAGAGTCTCTCCTGCTGTTTTTGCTCTTAGCTCATGCTAACCTCAGCAGTTCTTGCCTCCGTTCACATTCCTCCTGTATGTGGAAGCTGTTTTATTAGAGTGTTTAAAGGGCGGAAAAGCTTTTAAATGTTCTACCACGACAGCTCAGAACATTTCCACAACATGCTCAGCAGATGGCAGTATGTCCATAACATTCACTGACTACTGCTGCAAGCTATTATTGGAACAGTCCGTTCTCTTTACCGTGTTCTCCCTTCTTCACCTTACCTCACGTCTGTTTCCCATCTGAATATTAATGTTTTCCAGACAATCCCTTGGTCTGTTAACAAATCTTAGCTGAATTCCTTAACATAGCAGTTGATTATGAAAATAGTCAAACAAATGAGTCTGACTTGAGAGGTGCTGTCAAATGCCACTTTACTCATTATGAATCACCCCCCATAACCTTTACTGAGAGAGACTGATGGAGAAACAGTGAGCACAGAAGGAGAAGGTGGTGTAGGAAGAGCCGAACCTGTGAATATCACTCCTCTGCAACACATAGCTTATCCTACAACACATACACATATTATAAAATGGGGGAAAGGTTAGAAAGACTATGTGTGGGATGGTAAATATTTTCCAAAAACGTATGATTTATTTTATTATTTCACCAAGGTACTGTAGTAGGCTAGTATTAGGCTTAGTGACTGTAAAATTTTGGTAGCTATTAACATATGCATATACCATTGTATTTAGACCCACCAGTCACCAGTCAAGGTATTAACATAGCTGTGTCCAAAATATGGTAACATATTTAAATACGATGGATTTTGTATTTTTAACTGGCTACTGGTTTTAACCATGTGTTTATAATTAGGATTACTTTTTTTTCCATTAAACATAAATTATCTACTTCCATTTTTTGAAAAAAAAAAAAAAAGAAATGTGCTATTTCGTTATCTGGTTATAGTTTTCACCTACAGAATGATAAAACAAGTTAAAAATGCCATAGACAAGACCAAAAAAGACTGTGGAGATGGGATTTGAGACAATAGACAACCACCCATATCTCTCATCAACCGCCTAGCAACATGCTAAAAACAGCCATATTTTCTATAGAAATTTGTAAAATACACTATTTGTTAAATTATTTATTCTGAGGGTCGCTAAAGAACGCTTTATCCGTTAAAAAAGGAAACGATTAACTCACTGGGCATCCCTCAGTCGTTTGGACCTTGTTTGATAGATGGTTTCCAATTTAAACAGGAACTAATTTAGGAGCCCTTTAGTCGATGCTAATAACGGTCACCTACAACGAGCGCGAATAACAGACCTCGGCACAATGAGGGCGCGAAAATTACGCGGCACAGTTGGGCATCCGTTGGTCACGAGCCGAGAGTTATTATTAAAAGCACGAGATCACGACTTCTCACAAAGCCCCCTGCTGAGCTTTGCTCCGCAGTAGCACAATGTACCCTGAATGTCCTCGACACTGCGCTAGCACAATGTTCCCTCACAAACATTTTCACGGCGAGACACTCACACCTGATCTCATATTCATCTCTCCAGACACAACGGAAATGTCCGGCCGGTCGATAATGACAGATTTCGAAGTGTCATTCACACCAATCGGCTCGGTTTTCATTCGCTCCCTCTCTCTGTTTTTCCAAAATGGACGAAATTTGGCTTAGACATTCTCTGACGTTTCTAACAGGGACATGGACACCAAATTTGTCCAATTTTCCGGTACCAGCGGGAATCCTGAAGCATCTTTCGTCTGTGATTGGCTGAACGCGTAACGTCTGAGGAAATATGGCCATTTATGTACTGAGGAATGCGCGCCAATTCACCTGCACGTACGCTGCGTGATGCGACATTCCCCAAGGCTCCGCTTTAATGCATTAGCGGTCAGTTAGTGTCTAGGACAAGTCTGCGAATGCGCAAAGACGTTTTATTCCCGTGGAGATGGGAACATTGAACTGTCACCGCGGCGAGCATAAAGAACTATTGGTACACAAGCCACCAGACTTGACAATCACACGCTAATTGCCTGTAATTGCATGTGTGGGTGAAGCGGTACTGGCTGTTTTTTTCATCAGTTTTAATTGCACTTTGACACAAAGGGGACAATGAAATGTGTGCCTGTGTACAGATAAAATCTAATAAGACTTTATTGCTTGCGCAAAGCATCAGACATGGTTTGACATTTAATAATAAAACTGACATTTAAGCATAGATCGCCCCACATGTGGCCAAGGTTTTCAACCTAGCAATAGCCAATAGGCTACTAGTCATCATTTGAAGTGGATCAAAACCTTTCATCCAAGTTGACCTAAAAGCATTCTTGTCGTATGACAGCTTTGATTACTTTATTGATTCACTTCAAAAGTTGTCTAGACTACTGTATTATAAAATTAAGGGCAACTTATAATTAACATTAAACATTTCCAACTTTCAAAATATTAATCCGTTCAAAACTGTCATTTGAAAAGTGCTAATTTAGGGTTATAAACGAAAAATCTCGAAGCCAGGCGTTGATTTTATTTAGTTAGTTGAACCCCAAATGGCACTCATAGCATGAGTTTCTTAGTAGTTCTATCAATGTGTCTCTTCCAAGTAAGCTAATACATAAATAAATAAGTTATGCACGACTCGGGAATAATTGCCTTTTTAAAAAAAATTTTAAATATATAATATGCACATTTTCATGCATGATATTTTCATAGTGCTCATTTACTACCATTCTTAGCGAAAATCCATTGTCATTGTCATTCACAACTTTAAATCCAAAAATCTGACCGACAAGCCAAAAGAACAGTCTGTAACAGGAGACCAATTTAGGATGGAGGAATGGATGAAGGGAGGAAGGGATGAGACTCATTGTGAATTCCGGAAACGCTCCTCCACATGGAGAGGTGGGCTGCCACATCCGCGTGATGCTCATCTCAATCCGCAGCGGCATCGAGCGTGGATTGGTGGGCACGCGGTATTCCCTCTCGTGTACGTGGAGAATGGGCGTGCTCGGGGAAGCTCGGTCACGCAGCGTGGGCGCTGTGTGTAGAGCGCGGGTATAAAAGCTCGAGCAGAGCGGCGGGAGATGCAGCAGACAGCTCAAGCAGCTCAAGCGCTCGGCTCACAATCACCGGCAGCGGAAGCAGCAGCATCAGCATCATGGTTCTCATCTGGACTCAGTTCGGCGTCAAACACAAGAACGTCAAGTGCAAAGTGCGAGTGATCCACGGAGAGGAGGGATGGACCTCAGAGGTGAGATGCTGCACATTTAAATTGCATGCAAAAATATATATGCAACTATATTCTCCACGACATAATTTACACTCACAGACTTTGAGTGTTTATTATATATTGGACAATATAGAGGTATATTACATCAATGTACATCTCTATATTCTCCAAAGTTTAAATCTTAATATGCATATTATATAGTGGAGAATACAGAGGTATATATTGATTCCTACATTTATTTATATTGTCCCAAAAACTTGTATATAATGGAGAATGTAGAGGTGTATACAACTAAATAATATGCATATCGATTTATATATTGGAGAACATATGATTTTTATTTAAACTTTATATTCTTCAGTATATAATGAACACTCAGAGTTTGTTAGGCTATATAATGCAGAATATAGACTGTGCATAATATATACCCCACTCAAAAACTTCAGAGTGGAGAATATAAAAACTATTTATTTATTTATATATATAAATGATATATATGCTTGTAATTTATACTTTTATTATTAACATTTTGAAGTATATATGTATTCAAATGACTAAATGAAAAATGTTAAAATTGGTCACTAAAAATAGTAATATTATGGGCACTGCCGTTATGTCCATGGTGCTTGCATCCCTGCCTGAACCAAGAAACTTTAATTTTTTGGGGGATCACCCTGTGTAGGTGAACCAAGGAGTGCTAGAAATGATCATATTCTAAACTCTTGCCATCTGTGTGTGTGTATGTGTGTAGGAGGTGCGCGAAGAACCCGAAGTGTCTAGTCCCCCGTCCTCACCAGAGTGTGTGGATTACTACTCTGTGCTCGGTGTGTCAAGTGACTCTAATGAGGAGGAGATCAGACGGGCGTACAAGCGTCTGGCACTCCGTTACCACCCAGACAAGAACCCAGACGCAGACGCCGAGGACAAATTTAAACAGATTGCACAAGCCTACGACGTTCTGACAGACCCAGAGAAACGCAGCGTCTATGATCAACAAGGTGAGATTAAAGTGCAACCACAAACATATTTAATGTGCATGCATCTGCAAAAAACACCAGATAAATCAGCATTTCAAATGCACACCGAGTTCACTGGTTTCTCACAACCTCAGCTGAACCGATTCACACACTCGCAGTGTTGGGTGCAAATATCTGCAAACATGATCAATTATTTATCCGTACTTTAACCAGCAAGTGAACCCTTTTAGCTTTTGCGAAACCTAATAACATCTCTTTCATCTTCAAGGTTTGACCAAAGGCGGTGTGGTTCCAGCTGGGAACAAAAGTGACCCCTCCCACACCTCCTCGAAAGCCGACGCCCACTCCTGGCGTGTGTTCTTCAACTTTGAAGTCGACTCCGATGACGACCTGTTTAACCCCTTCCTGCGAAACCCCCTGCCCAACCTCAGCCGGCAGCACGGAAACAGGGGCGGGCCCAAGCCATCGGGCGTGGCCGAAGTTCACGAGCTCCTCGTGTCACTGGAAGACATTTTGATGGGCGTGACGAAGCGCGTGAAAGTGACACGCCTCCGGCAAGCGGACAAACACGCGCTGAGACCGGAAGAGCGTGTGTTCGACGTGGAGGTGAAGAAGGGGTGGAAGGAGGGCACCAGGATCACCTTCCCCAAGGAGGGCTATCAGATGCTCGGCCACGCCCCTAACGACCTAGCCTTCGTAATCAAGGAGAAGAAGCACGCCCATTTCAGACGGGACGGCTCGCATATTGTGTACACCGCCACCATCACGCTGCGAGAGGTGAGACGTGTTCGTGTGTATGTGTCTATGTGAGCATGGCGGTACGAAATGTTCCCTCGCAGTCGCCGGTACTCAATAAGCCTCTGCAGAGAGCTGCATCTAAATTTAGCATCTCTCCCCCGCAGCCTCAGCGCACACACTCTCAAACACTCCCCCTCCCATCTCGCACACCACCTCCTCAGCTCTCAGCATCGTCTCACACACATTCTGTCATTCGCTCCTCTCCAGCAGTGGATCTTATTTTTCCTATACGCCCTCATGCATCTATTTTCTATGAATAGAGCTGTAATATTATATAGAGAGCAGGGTGACAAATATAATAGCGATATATACATAAGACAGTAAACTGTGATTTCAAACCAGCACTTATTTTACACCAATTTTACTCACATACAACAGAAATGGTTAATCATTTTGGACACGTTAGTAGCGTAACACCTTAGTAGCCAGGGGTTTATTAATCAGTTTTAAAATAACCAATTAGTGGTCTATTAATAGGCCTGGCTGAAAAACATCCAGTCCATATTTGGCCATTTTAAGATTATCAGCACTGCCTGATTGGCTGATAATCTGATCATCTTAAACTGGCTAATTATCGATTGGTTAATTGGCCTGACTGAAATATCAGGAAATACTTAGCCCATATATGGTCATTTTAAGATTATCTGTATGAATAACTTTACCTGATTGGCCAACATACATTCACAAGTCAGCAAGCTAGAATTAATTACTTTATGCACTATTTATTCAAAAACATGCTGGAAAGTGATCATCAAATCGCCCATCCTGTTCTCTAGACACCATATTTGGCATCGGCTCTTCAAAACAACTCTTTATCCTTTCATTCTTTCCAGCTCATTTCCATTTTTACTTTCCACACCAAACCTCTCGCCCTCGTTCGCTCTCTCCCTCTCTCGTTTTCCACATCCACTTCATCTTTCTCTTCCCACGCTTACCCTCCCGTCCCCCGCAGACTGGAGCATCATTGAGAAATGAGAGCGATTAGCGGCTCTTTTCTGCCGTTGCGTAACTGCAATGTTCAATCTGTCTGGCCTATATTCCGCCCGCGTTCATACTCGCATTATATAAAAGCATCATATATAGACAAGTGGATCAGACCTCATAACATATGCCGGAGGGGCATTATAGCACTTATGCTGCCAAAACACTGCAGCTGGTGATATAACAGATTGCATCTCAAAGCAAAGAGAGCTGCCGGGGATCGATACAGACCTTTATAGCTCTACGAATCAAAGATGATCCTGTGACACAATGTTTAACGGTTTTCTTTCTTTGTGTTTTCTCCAGGCTCTATGTGGGTGTACGGTTAACGTCCCTACGCTTGACGGACAGATGAAGCCCCTCCCATGCAGTGATGTCATCAAGCCCGGCTCATTGAGAAGGCTTATAGGGGAGGGGCTGCCCCGAGCCAAGAACCCCGCCCAGCGTGGAGACCTGCTGGTCGAATTCCAAGTCGTTTTCCCTGATCGCATTCCCCCGAGCAGCAAAGAAATCATCAAACACAGCTTGGGACAGTGTTAACTAAAGAAAACACATTTTGGTGATGGACTTAACGTCAGCTGTTTGTCTCTGTGAGGCACACGCACTCGGTGTGAGACGGGATGCTCACACACACATATTACATATAGGTATGTTATACCTGTGTTAAGTGTGATTCGTACAGAGATGAAGTGTTTGAGGAAACACGCGAACAGCGCACGCACTGAACACACACACCTGCACTGATGGTGCTACTCTGAAGTGTTAGCATACTTCTTTAACCATGACGACCTTGTACTTGCGTACAGAACTGTCAGTGATTTAGTCTCTATGAGAGATCCCTGTGTCATGTTCCAATGAATTATTTGTATAGAAAAAATGTGACTTTCAGATATGACCTGGCATGTATGATGAACGCATGTTTTGTAAGCAGAAATAAAGTTTTATTAATGAAATCACTGGAATTTGGTTGTGTCGAGCGCTTAAGTTTTTCATTTTGAGTTTCTGGGCTACTTTCATCCAAAATACACATTTAAGTGCTTATATATACACACATACAAGGTTTAAGCCTAGTCCTAGACTAAAACATAAATCTGAGCCGTTTCAACTGAAAGAAACTAACCCTGAATGATCTTAAAACATGTCAGTGTCTTTGTTTTGTCTTAAGATGCTCGCCAGTAATGTTTTTTTTTTCTAGGGCATGTTTATAAAAATGACTTAAATGTCCTAATTGAACTATGGCCTACTCCTGGCCTAGGCTAAGTCTCAATGCACTTTAATTAACCAACTGGGAAAGTGTGATACCTAACTAATAACTAGTTAACATTATTTAACACCCTGGTAACCTGTGGTGTCCTCCCTCAAAGATAACTTTAAAAAAGATAAAAGATGAATAAAGTAGGTCTTTATGTATCAGTCATCTGAGATGTCCAGTTTCACCAGACCAGGGTGGGAGTTTTGCTCTGTGGGTTTGAATACTAATAAACACAAAAGCTATATGAGGTCATGCTGTGGTTGATTAAAACTCAGCATCTACCATAAAGTTTGAGCATTTAAATATTTAATCTGTATGCTTTTAATAGTTTCAAAGCCTGCTGTATATTCCCTACTTTATTTGTATAGCACAAAGTGCTCCACAGGAGAAACTAATCATGAATACATGCAAGAGTTGTTCATTTACAAAAAAAGATCAAATCTGCTGGAAATGCCCCAGTGCACAAAATATGGTCCATGAAGAAATGGTAAGAGTTTGGCACGGGCCAAATAACACTGAAACCGTAAGCCATACTCAATTACAAAAACATCAGTACCTTACCTGACCAGTGCCTGATTGCTTTCATGTTCCAGCATCCATCAGAAAACCTTTCCACAAATCTGCAAAGCAGCGAAGGGAGAACAAAGGCTATATTAAAGCAAATGATTTTGAACTTAAAGGAACAGTGCATATTTAATATTGATGAAAATATAATATAATATGGACCTAAAAGGTGTGTGTTGGTACCTTAAAGTAATATGCATCTTGTTTGTGAAGCAAGCAGTGAAACTTTTTATGTAAATGAGGTACAATGACAATGTGACAATGTGTTATGTGAGCTGTTTTGCCCCTAACGGTACAATTTTTTTCTAAGAGCGTACTGTATACTTGATAGGACATATTTGGCAATGATTCTGTCAAGCTCAACAGACTGGCCTTCACAGGAAATGTGCAAATACATGTACTGTCTGAGCGAGAAGAACATTGTCTAGTGTCAGTCATAGCCATGTTTGTGGCTCATGAATCATAAATCACAGTTTAAAATGACACTCACACTTACTCAGGGTCAGAATGGTTATATTTAGCAGGGTGCGATCCTAGATATTTCTTAGAAAGAAAAAAAAAGCCAATTCTATATCTGAAGTGTAATGTTTGCTCACCACCGTATGCATCTACTCCACTTGGGAAATGCACTTGTATATTTTTCAATTATATGCGAAGAAATATATTGTCCTTTTTTTTTTTTCTAACATCAAATGAGGCCACTCATGACATTTCACAACACATAAATCGACTGTGTCTTTGTGCCTCCAGCATAAGTGATATATTCCCCTGTGGAAGCATTACTCATTTTTAAATTGCTTCAGATAAATCCGCCCGCAAAATGCATGGACGTAATTATAAGTACTTAAGGGACCATCTAAAGGGCCTCAAGCCTACGGGAATCAAGGTTAGGTTAGCATTTTAAACGTGTCTTTGATGGCTTTAAAGTAATAAGCTGTGCAGGGTTTGTGATTGCATTTGCATAAACAACAAATGAAAAAGACTCATGAAGGTACAATCTTAAACTAGACTATACTGTCCTCTCTTGGCCATGGTAATGAATTGCATGGTGAGAACTTGAATTGCCTAAAATCAAAAACAAAACTGTCCTACTAAAAATATTGAGATAACAGCGTTACCTTTGGTGTTTTTATATACTATTATATTACTTAAAAGATAGTTTTGAATGCAATTAATAAAAAAACCTTTTATTAGTTTTTATAGTTTAATATAGTTTTAATTTCAGTTTAGTTGCATTAGTTTATTTAGTTAATTTAAAAATTACATCTAAATGTAAGTTTTCATCTAATATTAAAACTGCATTTCAGCTTTATTTCAGTTAATTTTAATATATTTAATTAACAGTAAAAACACTAGCAGATATGACTATTTTAACTAACGTTCCTCTCAGAAAAAGTGGCTCAGAATTAGCCTACATCATCTGTATGAATTTTAGGAATATCCCTATACTTTTATGCAGAATAATTTGGGGAACAAAAAGTTTATATTTTTTAATATTTAATTTTGACGTGTTTACACTAAATTGGTTTACAAGAATGACGTTCAGCGACATCACGAGGTACTTCATAACATATAAATATTCATGCAAACTGGTTTATATTTATTGTTATGTGTATAGTCACCAATTACTTATTTCCAGGTCAGGCTACCGAAGTCTTGATTTGACCGCAGCTGAAACTCTTCAAAAAAAAGTGCGCAAACCGTCGCGCGACTCCCAGCATAAGTGCTTTTACACATTTAACTTCATTATTGTGTTATTTTGAGGACTCACGAAGAAAACAGACAACTTCATACGCCAAAGAAATTTTCATCTCTGAGGTAAGATTGCAAAGATATTGCAAACTGTTGGTGAAAAGCCAAAGCTCTTGACGCACTCACTCTGGCGGAATTAATTGATGTCAATGGGCCGCACCTGCGTTTCTACTGTCGGCTGTCAGTTTTAGTCATTTTATTGATATTATTTTACATTAAAACATAAATAATCAGAAGTGTAATTGAGCAAGCATCAAAATCGTATTGTTTTGTCCTGATTTGTGATGAAATGTCGCAGCTGGGATCGGCTGTGCCCTCATCAAACTTACCTGAGGGCCTCCCGGTGTCCAGTTTGGCCCTTCTGATCCTGGTGCTCATTCCCTGCGTCCTTCTGCTCCTGCTGCTCAACTGTCTGTTCGTGGGATACAAGCTGTTCCGCATGACCCAGAGGAAGAGAGACCGCTGCGGGTCGGAAATCTCGCTCATGCACTCGTCGTTTTCCGCCCGCCAGAGAATCACCCGCTTCTCTGATGAGCCTCTGTTCGCTCCAAACAGAAAGACCAACTACGTCTCGGTCTCGGAGCCGATGCTGGCGCCTCCCATCACCTCGTCCCTGACCTCCTCAGCGGAGAGAAGGGCCACCGGGCAGCGCGCCAGGTTTCTACGCCCGGATGGGGCCACGTACGCCGGGTCCGAGTCACTGCGTGTGCCGAACTGGAGGACGAGCGCTCCGGTTCTGCTGCAGTCCAGTGATTCGGACACGGAGCGGGTCAACACGGTGCCACCGAACTCACCAGCAGTGCATGCGACTCCCAATGGGGTAGGGTCAAAAATACTAAAACTCATGATTGAATGAAATATTAAATCATCTACTAATTTGAATAGGCTATTAATGGAAGATGGCAAGGCCTAATATTCTCATATTTTTAAGCATGGTTTGTAGAAATGTTCATTTAAAACTTTACTAATATGCCATTTTTATATTGTAGGTTTTCACATGGCATGATATTGTACAAAAAGCATGGTAAACGTGCCATAGATTTGTTTAGATTGTGATATATTATGGGGAAAGCCTATGGTTCTTTTAAATAGAAATTGACATTTTCATATAGTGGGTATTTATAGGCCATGCAATGTCCAAACAGCATTACCATAGTACCATATTCAATAATAGCATAGATTCGTTTTAATTATGATAGGCTTGGTTTCTTTGAAATGGTCATTTAAAACTTTAGTAATTTGTCATTTTCCTGTAGAAGGGTGGCAATTACCATGGTGCCATAGATTTGTTTGGTTATGATATATTATGGGGAAATGGTTCTTGATAATGTTCTTGTACCATGGAAATTATAATGCAAATCTGTGATAATTTGATTGACATGATCATATAGTGTTTACATATTACTGTAATGTCCAAAAAAAAAAAAAAATATATATATATAGCATTCATTAATATTCCTGGGGTTCATAAAGCATTTAAATGTGTTTTAAAAACAAAAGCCTTCCAGAGACAAATACTATTGTTGATGATATATAATCAGTAAATTAGAAAGTTGCTGTAGTCTAATTACAAGTATTTTGAAATGTAATAAAATCTAACAATATTGCATAATCCTGAATACGTTACTATTGAGCAGGTCTCCATGATCTACTTATCTAACCAAGCTTTTTGGGAAACGCAGCCCAGTATATTAGTTGTAATCTAAGGAGGAAAACGATTGCTTTCTTTAGTTTTGGGTCCAAGAGAAACGTGAGGTCAAGCTTGCCCTTCAGTCATTTAACTGCTCTGGTTACAGTTCTCGATGCGGATGACTTCCATGCGTAGAAGCAGCACCATGGAGCTGGAGAACGCTCCTCTGGATAAGATCCATGTTGAATGCGAGTCTGCCAGCATCATCCAGCCGGAGAACTCCTGCTATGTGGCGTCATCGAGCCCCTCAGCTAGAGGTTCAGGACTGGATAGTGACTTTGGAGCCAGTGCAGGTTGGTTTTATAATCTCGTTCATTTAATTGAGTAGACTTGAAAAGCTCTAACTACACATACACTATAAATAAAAAACGTCTGTCCATTCTTTGAACTCCCCTAACTGTTTATTCAGGTGTATCTCTGCGTATCCTTTCTATGGACAGCGATGGTTTCCCGGGCTCTGCCTGGGCGTCCGCTCTGGAATGGGATTACTACGACCCAAGCTACGTCACTCAGAACCACGTCCCAAAACACAGACCTCACGCACCCCCCATCACTACCAAACAGTACTGGGTCTAGAGCCCGAGCTCCATAAAGAGAGAGATCCTGATGAACTTCAGAACAAGACTCAATTCAGCCATTCTCTTTCTAGAACTTCAGTTGAGCTGAGTCTAGATTTCTGTCTGGGTTTAGTGCACTTAAAAGTGTTCACTTGCTGTTTTAACTGCAACACATCACATGTCAAATCACTAAAAAAAAAATAATTCACGATCACAGCTTACTTCTGCAGCAACTCCAAACAGGTTTGTTCTGTTTACGAAAATGTTTATAGAATCACCCCACTAATCGAGCTTACTTTCCATCACTTTGAGTGACACAGAATTTGTTTTTCACGTTGACTTTCTCACCATTTTGTAATTTTTGTGTGTTTGCACATGATTCTTGACATGGAGTTACTGAGGTTTCAGAAGAGAGTGTTTGAGTACTTCAGTTTTGACACACTACACTTGTATTTGTGAAGAAAAAAAAGCATTTAGATTGTGCTTGAATTGAATAATAAAGTTTTAAAACACAGGGGCTCTTTTTATTGCTACCTAATTTGTATTAAATATTTATTCCTTCATTTTCATATTTGCATTAAATTTTTATATAGCAGAACAGCTGATCTTGATATTAAGGTCTCAACTATAAACCCATGCATGCTGATAAAGACAGACTAGTTTGTCAATGTTACTCTATATAAAACACTTTTTAATCAAGTGTACTGATATTAAAAAGGTAACTTTTTTTCAAAATGGTTTGAGAAATTGCACATGTTTGCGGGACAAAAAAAAGATGCATTCAGACAAACATTTCAATCACCACTTTTTATTGGAAACAGTTTACGAGGAGCTGGACGCAGCCACTGCTGCCCGACGGGGCTTGGGCACGGTTCCCTCACGGAATCCATTTCTGAAAAGCATAAAAACATACTTCAGTAAACACAGAAGTCACAGATAGCCATAAGGTTCATTCACAAGCCCATAAAATGACTGCATGGGTCTCAAATCCTCTTAATAGTAGTTTCAAACCCAGCTGGTTTACACAAACCGATCCTAAAAGATGCCCATCAGGCTTACCTCAGTACAAAATTGTTATCACTGGACAGTCAATTGTTCAGACATTCATTTTTGGACATCATTGGTAAGCCTCTGTACAAATGCTAAGTTTAACTACTTGGCGACAAACATCGAGTCTCAGGATCAACAGGAAAACACAATCATTTTCAGTCAAATGCTTTGGGATCAAACCTAAACCCTGTACCCTGCTTTGAATTTAATATTTCTTTTTTACGAGGAAAAACAATGATTCCATGCAAAACACACAGAAGTTCAGGAAAACAAAACATTACAAAACACATATCAGAGGAGGAGACCACTGCTTGCATGTTTACTCACCGGAACCTGCGGAAAACCACCTTCATGTGTCTCATGCGGCCAGTTCCTGTGGTGCTGCGCCTCTTGGCCTTCACGCTCCAGTTGTCTACAAACAAGAGCAATTCTATTTCAGACGCATGAAAATAAAATGTATTCCTCAAGCGGTCCATAAACCATCTCAGGCCTACCTCAGTTTAAACATGTGATCACTGGACATTCATATGTTCAGACATTTGTTTTTTGACATCACTGGTAAGCTCTGATAAACCAGACATTAGTTCACCCAAAAATTAAAATGTGCGTTTTCATTTTGAACCATCGTGACTGTTCTAAAAGTCCATAATCCACAATAACCGTTAGAATTAAAATGTTCAGGCGATACTTGATCTATGCATATTTCTCTCCTTATTTAAAAGGGACGACTTTCACTGGAGAAAGCAGTATAATAAATAAATAAGGCTTGGACTTGTTTCTTATAAACATGCAGCTTTTCACGTCACAAAATGTAAATTGCTGGACTGGAGTGGATCAATTGGGACTGTTATGTTTTTAATCAATCATTCTGACGGCACCCATTCATTGCAGAGCAAATTTCTTTAAAATTTTATTCCTCCAATGTAAAGTCCTGGAGCATACTAATAAGAGCTACTTGAATCTAAACATGAAGCTACTTACACTTTCTCTTGCGCTTGGCAGGGTAACCACACTTTCCGCAGGTGGACTTCTGCAGGTGATATGCCTTTGAGCCACAGCGGCGGCACAGAGTGTGCGTCTTATTATGACGCTTACCGAAAGATGACGTACCCTTCGTCTGAAAAACAACAAGTTAACTCACATTACTGCACAGATCTTAAATGTGCTTTATCATGACAGCCATCTTAAAACACAGCAATCTCACTACCTAGAAAGCATTCCTGCATGTGAAGCTTACTTGGTTCAGACACTATTATGCTCATAAATGTCCAAGTAGGCAGCTCACTGTGATGACAGCTGACTACATTCTGAGATGCTCTCTAACTAGGCAGCTAGACAAAAGTAGATAAGTTAGTTTAGACTATGATGCTCCGTAAGTAAGCTTATTACTTACAATGGTAAGAGGTAACTTGAGACAATGACTTTTAAAGAAACCCGTTTAAGAAGGAAAGCTCACTTGGCTTTGAGATAATACACAGAATTGCCACCTAGAAAGGCAGCTTTATAGACTCCGACCTAGCATGTTTGCAAAAAGGCTAAGCATTTAAACTCATGCCACGAAAGTCTCTCAGAAACACAACTCGCTTCGTAAGGCTGCTCTGATAGTTTCTTTTATGCATTTAAACAGTCTCCGGTATATTAAACAACAAAAATTACATGTAAGAGTAGTTTAAATGGAGACTTATAGCTAACCGGTGCATTTCTCGAGCACGTAAGTACTGTATGGAAGGCTAAGCGACATGCTAACCGATAAAAATATCATCTATAATAGAGTAATCACACACATAATGGAAGATATTGAGCCTTGAATATATACGCTTGCGATATTATTATTGGTACAGTGGATAAAGACAGGCAAGGAATCAGATGTTTGATGATTTTGACGGCAAGGCGCTGCTAAACTCACCATCTTTCCTCAGAGCTGATTCGAAAGAGACCGGAAGAGACGCTGGTGTAGCATTAAAACACCACCGGCGCGCATTCGGTGCAACAATTAAATACGTCCCCCCACTGCTACACTGCCATAGATATATATGCTGAGATATCTATGCTACACTGCGAACAACTTCATACGCTAACTATTTTTGTTGTAACAAAGGTAAAACGTATTTTCTGGTTACAGAAAGTTTAAATTAATTAACGAAATAGCACGTGGCTCTATCATAACAAGATATATTTAGGCCTAAGGATTATGTATTGGCAAAATCACGGCGACCATATATTTACACCATGAAAATGCCTGTAGTTTCCTGTAAGGGGTAGGTTTAGGTGTAGGGTCAGTGTAGGGCAATACCACATACAGTCTGTACAGTATAAACACCATTACACCTATGGAGAGACCCCATAAATCACAAATACCAGCGTGTGTGTGTGTGTGTGTGTGTACTTGTTTGACTATACTTGTGAGGGACCAAATGTCCTCACTTATAGTGAAAGATGAAAACAACCCACATTTTGCTGGTCCTCACCAGATAAAAACGCTTATAAATCAGTCAAAAGTAGAATTTATGTAGATCTAGTGTCATGTAGCCTACTATGAAGGGTAGTTTTAGGGATAGGGGTTGGGTTGGGGGTTAGAAAATATCATTCACCTGATAGAAAATCAATGGAAGTCTATGTAATGTCCTCACTAAGATAGAAAAACAAACATGTGTGTGTTTATTCCTTCGGGAACAAAGCCAGCAAGTTTTATTGATTTGTCTTATCCATACAGTGTTTGCAAGGGCTCTCAGCCACCGCCGGCAACCATTAACATATATTAGAAAGTTGCCAAAAACGTCTGATCTCAAATCGCCCCTGAGACAAAAAAATCTAAATAAAAAAAGAAAGAAATTGAATTTGCCTTCATTAGGCTGCCAAAAGCCTCTGACATCACTGAATGGCAAAGCCATTCTTTCCCATGCATTTCAAGTATTTGACCTTTGTTATAGCTATGATGTCATTCCCTTGAATTTGTTGTAAAAAATTAAAGCATTCATTTAAAAGGGGGTAGAATTAGGCATAACAGTGTAACAGGGTTGAAAAAAACCCATTAGCCTATGTCTACCTGTTTTATTGTTGACTAAAACAAGACTATAAACATGCAAATCATTACAGAAAAAGAACGCTGTAGCCTATAACAATAACAAATGTAGCTACAGTGTTTTTTTTCTATGCTTTTCTATATTAAATTACTATATTGTGAAAAAATAATAGTATTAAATATTATATGTGCCAGTTTGGGGGTTTCGGAAGTTAAAAATATGGATGAATAAAATAAAATTAACGATATCAATGGTGAGCCTACTTTACAATTATACACACACACACACACACACACACACACACAACACTTTTAATTTTATTATATTTTATTTAAATAATTCCTCATAACAACAACAACAAAATAGTCATTTTATTTATTAACCCTTTACAAAAAGTTATTCAGTATTAGTTATTAAGCAACAATGAAAAATACTTCTAAATATATTTTTTTAATCAGTTAATTTCAACATTTATGAGCGTTATTAAAATCCAAAGGTATTTAACATTAGTTAATTGAAGTTAATGAATTAAGATTACTATAACAAGTATTGCTCATTGATGGTTAATATTGGTTAATGCAATACCTTATTGCAAAGTGTTATTATTTTATTTAGCCTAGTTAATGTTTACAGCAAGGGCCTATTTAATATGAAGTTGTCATAATGGCGTTTTCTAACTATCAGTGCAAATCCCCAAATCTCCTCGTGTAGTTGCAGTCATTGGCCCCGCATCACATTTTCTATGGCTTGGTTTGATAGCAAGGCTGCAGTCCCTCGCTGCCTCATTGGTGCTGATGAGAGGGAGTGGAGCGCGTCAACGCGTTCGAGACGCGCATTCTGCAGGAGCGTCGCGCGATGCGGGTTATGCGAGATTTACTACACGGACACATTTAGGCGATAGACCTCAATGGGCAGTTATATCTTCGCTATATCTGATACACGCACAGGCAGGTTGCTCAAACGCGATACCGAGGCGAAAAGCGGCTGCTATGGAGACTGAGCGAGCATCGGTGAAGACGGTAAACACGCGCGGGTGTGACTCGATGTGTCTTCTGTAGGGCAAACGCGACCGCGGGTTTCTCTTCGGAAGGATGGGCTACTCAGATCCGACATCTAGTAGAGATCTGTTGGGAAACAGATCCCTTTGTTTTATTTTCATCTGTGCTTTTGGACTGGTCACCTTATTGCAGCAAATTCTCTATGGCAAAAACTATATTAAAAGGTAAGGTGATTATTTTATTAAATAGCGCATAACGAAAAAAAAAACATGTTCTATGAGGGTATAGGTGGGTAATAAAGGAAAATACCATATAGTAATTAATCTTAGTTGTATTGCACTCATATTGCTCTTTTAAATTTGAGCTCCATTAATCATGCCATACACAGTCCCCTGAATGACTGTCTATGCAGCAAGATGCTTAAGTATGTTTTTCTTCTTCCTCTGTGTTTATTTTTCTCGTCTTGGTTTGTTTTTCTACCTTCAGCCCTTTAAACAGCTCATACATCTTGCATAAACCTGTGTGACAGCAAAAAGCCATATATTGCAGTGCCTTATCATAAGCAATTGCGTCTATAGGCTGTGAAGAAAAACTGGAAGACTGTGATGTAGCCTCTCTTTTTTTTTTTTTGCATGAACACATAGCCTAGATTCAAGCACTAGAAATTAATTATGCATTTAAATCATGGTGGTGTTTTGTAAGACCCAGATTTCATGCCTTTTTTGGGGCCACTTGCATTAAAATGACATCATACCGAGAGTAAGTCCCGGAAGGTGAATCATTTTAGGTTTTTTTTGGGAACGGAGGTAAGCAGAGTGAGATGGCTCAGCATTGCGAGGGTGTTTGAGTGTGCGTGTGCGTGTGTTTGTCTATGTAAAATGGCGTCTCTCGTAAGAAGCGCCCCCAGTGCATTATGGCTCCTGCGCCCCAGCAGATGCCCATATGCTGATTTACAGCTTTCTCACACTCCCACCTGAACCCCCTCTCTTGCGTCTCACACACACTCAGGATTCATGACATCAGAGCCTGACGGCTGTGGATTGCATGAATGCTGTTCTGTACCCCGTAACTATTCTGCTGAAGTGGAGAGAAACAAGTGTAGGGGTGGGTGAGTGCCCATTGAGAGCAAATAGACACCAAAGGGAGACTTTTAAGTCTTCTGCTTCTCAGAATTTCTTCTGACAAACAACCCTAAATCTCATGTGTGTCACCTTATTGTTTCAGAAGAGCAAATGAACACACCTGATTTCCGAAACGACCATTATGAAAGTAAACTAAGAGTCTAAATAGGAAATATTTATCTCCCAAGACCTGGTTATCTGGGTTATGCCATATATGTTTGCCAGGGCAGATCCTATTTACTATTGATAAATGGCCAAATGGCAGCTGCTATATTTCTGGTTATGGATTTGAATCAAATAATAATAAACGCTCTCAAATCACATTAACTTGAAGAGGGTGTTAGCTTTCAAGCCATATTAACAGTTGAAAATATACAGGACTAGTAGAGACATTCAAAACATCTTAACAACTTACTGAAAAACAACAACAGCAACCCTCATAGAATTTGTAATGAATGTATTGGAATTGTATTGGTTTTAATGGAAACTGTAATGGTCCCTGTGGGTTTCTGCTGGTAATTGTTTTTGCCTATATTGGGGGCATGTTAAAGCCACTAAATTATAATGGGATGGCCAAAAAAAAAAACAAAAAAACTACAGATAATGGTTAGCATTTAGTGGTTAGTAATGTTTTAATTTTATTTTTTGAATATGTCTCTCGTATACTGACCACATGTAGATGTGAATGTGAGAAAAAAAAGAGGGTTTGACTAAAACGTTAGCCAGAGACAGTATAGCTTTTTGGACAACGCGCATCCTAATATTATTATATCTTCATTAGAATACATGCGATGTATGATATGAGTCAGATGTTTTAATAAATTGTTCAAAAGATTGTACTGGTTTGACTCTTTTGAATCTCCAATCCAATCAAAAGAAGTGCAAATTATGATTAGCCTACTCAAAAGCTTATTTTGTGACATCTAATCACTGATCTATATAGTATAGATCATTGCATGTAACACCTTATAACCATCTTTTCTTTTTTTTTAGGGTCTTTTCTTTAAGACCAATAAATGATTGTCTAAAATATAGAACATTTACAGGTTTCGCTATTTTTAGTGGTCTTAACCAAGGCAAATGCTGTTTATTATTGCTAAACGACCAAATTATGTTTATTTCAAAGTATATTTTGTGTATATTATGACACATAACATGTAATTTATAGGCTCATGTGAAAGTAATCTTTGAAAAAATATATAAATATTCTACTCACTACTCACATTTTCTCTAGAAATAAAGGTACAAAAGCTGTCACTGAGGCAGTACCTTTCAAAAGGTACACGTTTGTAGCTATTTGGTTCAAATATGTACACTTTAAGTACTAATATGTACCTTTAAGGTACCAAAATGAACCCTTTAGGTACAAACATGTACCTTTTGAAAAGGTACCGCCCCCGTGACAGCTTTTGTACCTTTATTTCTAGAACTTATACTTACTGTGTTACACAATAATGGCTTTAAGGGCTTATGATAAAGTCTATATTCAGCAAACACAGTCCATTTGCATATATGTGTGGGCATGTGACAGTCAGAAGTTATTTTAATGTTCACACTTCAGATTAAAGCAGTGACAAACACATTTTTATTGCAGCTCAGGTACATGCCAAACTGGCTGCCGCTGCGAGACACTGACAAATGTGTGCATTAATAATGCATCCACAGAACTGAATAAAACGTCCTAATTACAACTTAGAATTATTAAAAACACTTTATGCTGGAATTGGCCTTCTAATATCATTGCAATAAGTCTTAAAGCTGTCAGGTTGGCGTGGAGTTACAACGAAAACTAAAATCGCACCGAACAGACCAGGACAAGAGGCGACTGCTGCATCAAATACAACAAGGTTATTTTATTACGTTTTAGCTCCGATTACACTTGTGCTAGATTTAGGCTCTGCTTCTGCAGTCTTTTGCCAGGCTTGAGACTCCCTCTTTGTCCTGGAGATATTGATTGTCTAAGTGGCTGTGCCATGCAAAAAGGTATTGACATTTAGCTATTTCTTGACCTCTTCATTATCTACCCGACTGCAGAAATGCATCTGTCCTTCACATGCACCCGCTCTCTCCTCTTTCCATTAGCAGCTGAGTCTGCCTTACTCATCCTGGTCAGGAGGTCCAAGAGCTGATGCGCACATTAAACTGATGCTTTTAAAGACGTGTAGAAAACGGCTGTGCACTGTGCATGCACTGCAGGGACTAGGACAAAAAAAAAAAAAAGTTTTGTGAGGTTTAGTCCAAGCTTTTTAGTCCATGCTTTTTTCCAATAAAATTCTGGAACTGACTGACATCAGTTTATCAAAACACAGTTTTACTGATGCTAGAAACATGGCTTTCTAACATTGTTGCAATCCCCTTTTTATATTTTCCCAGTGTTTTACAAGATGAGCGCCAGTTAGATTACTATTCAGAAATATGTAAAATAAGACTGTGTTATAGACGTATAGACTAGCAACAGTAAGATGCATTAAATTGATCAAAACTGACAGTACATTTCCTTTACAATGTTGTAAAATATGCTTCCCACACTCTCTCTGTGTGTATCCTTGACGACCGTGTAAGCAATAAGATCATGCTCGTTGTTGCACCCATAGATATGCGTCGGTAGATTCGTCATTCAACCATTCAAAATGTAAATAGTAGCGAATCTACCTATACATAAATATAGCTGTACCTGCATGAATGGTCATGTGACATGCGTTTTAGGTTGAGACTATAGAATACCCTTTCTTCGCTTGACTTTTATATTGTGGCTGGTCGCCGCAAAGAAATAAATTTCTGGGAAACACATCCCAGACCAGCTTCATTACTCATTAGCTTTGATCACAGGTATAATTTACATTTCAAAATGTAATCAAACAGAAAACCAGACATTGTAAATACTAATATGATTTTACAAATGTTACTGTATTTTTGAGAATAGCTAAATGCAGCCAAAAAAGAAAATCTTAAAAACGGTAATATTAATGGTAAATCATCACTCTTTATGAAATTATTCATTGTTTTTCATTATTTATTGTGATATTTTTGGGGTGCACATTACATGTATCAGCACTGTTTTTTTCAAAAGGTTTGTTACACTTCCAAATGTATGAATGTCTTTGCGTTAGATAACAAAATAACCAACCAAATGACCTTTCGTTTAAGAAAAGAAAAAGAAAAGCAAGCACACTTGGGTAATTTATAGCTCAGGAAAATGCTTTGAGAAAAGCTTGTTTGCAGATTCCACTTGGTTTAATGCTTTTGTCCTCTAATGCAATGATGCTAAGACATTTTGAAGTACTTTGGCGCCACTTTACTGTACATGTGAAGAGCGGTTGATCTGATGGTGTTTCTTTTTTTATCATGTCACTTTTCATTCAGTGAATGACGATTATCAGCGGCACTCCTCACATCATACACCAATTTAGAAGTTTTTGATTTAGCCAAACCTTTGAAAAACTCTTACAAGTCTTGTGTGTGTTTGACATTTTCTGCTGCTTTGAACGAATACATGAAACCTTAAACGACCTGCCTCATTTTCTCACTAGTGGGCAACAGTTTTCCCGCCTCAAAGGAGAGGAGGTGGGCAACTGGAGCGGGCTCATTAGTTACCCCGATGATGGAGGGATGAAGCCGGCCAGAAATGGGAGGAAAAGGTACAAACCAGCACAGAAACACTCTAGAGAGTCAGTGAGTGCCACATAGACAGAGATCAGCCGCTTGCATGTCTGGACAGGAGACACATCCAATCCCATCAGCCAATCAGACAAGCAGAATAAGCAACTTGTTGCAACTCAAATTGATCAGAGCCAATCAGAGGACCAGGACTGATTAGAGGTTCTAAGGATAAATTAAGCACAGCAATGATCGCTTCAGTGCGTATTTTTCCCATTCGTTTTCTCCAAATCCAGCCGATTTCAAATGAAACCTCAATTTGAAACAAAACGCTTTGAGATTAAAGGTATAAGTATGTGGTTTTGTTCACAATGGAATACTAGCTTACTGCATGCTGTAAAATATACATTGCATACTAGCATGCTTTTTTGTGCTACTTATTCCATAAAGCATCACATATTATAACTGTAGAGGAAGAAAATAATATATATTCGAAGTTTATTGCAACATTAAAATATATAAACATTATATTTATTACATAGAAATAATAATTATATAATATTAATATAATTTACATTTTAATTTCACATTATTTGGACACCAAAATAATAAGATTAGAACCAATCAGATTATGGTACAATATAAACCAATTAACTATTGATTTTAGGTAGAAAAAAATTAAAAGTTTATTACTATTACAACATTGAAATATGTAAAAAGTAATATTTATTAACTTATTCATGAAGAAAATGATATATTATTGTCTATGTAATTCTTAATTTTAAAATAAGTTTTTGTTTACATAATATATGTGTGTTTATTGTGTATATTTTTTATGCTTATATAAATACACACACACAGTATAAATTTTAAAACATATTTACATGTATATACAGTTGTATTGTTATATATAGTGCTGTCAAACAATTAATCACGATAAATTGCATCCAAAATAAGTTTTTATTTACATAATATATGTATGTATATTGTTTGTTTATTATGTATATATAAACTCATACATGATATAGTTTGAAAATATTGTAAATATTGTATAAATATTAATACATATATACATTAATATATTTCTATTTTTATATTTTATTATATATAAATAAATTTCATATATAAACATAACATATTTTTCTAAAATATATACATGCATGTGTTTGTATTTACATATAGCTATATAATAAATATACACAGTATTCAATGCACATATATTATGTAAACAAAAACTTTTTTCTTTAATCACGATTAATGGTTTGACAGCACTAATATAAATATATTTTATATATAATAATAAAAAAAAAATATATATATATATATGTACATGTCTAAAGTGGACTACCGAAATAAAGTGTTACCAAAATAAAAACATAAAAAAAAAAAAAAAATATATATATATATATACATGCATGTATATATACACACACACACACACACACACACACATATATATATATATATATTATTGAGCAAAAATGTAATCATTTGACAGCACTAATTCATACATTAATGTGTTATTAAACAAAAATATTTGATCTATATATGTCTCTCTATGGAGGAAACGAATGTGATTTTTACTTTGGGGAACCCTGCTCTTGTGCTCTTCTGTGGTTTTCAGTACTGGGACAGGAACTGAAGGGTCATTGAACCATTGAAGTCTAAACCTAATCCACTTGTATGCATCTTGACAGATGTGTCCGTCAGAATTTTCAGCATTCTGTGGCTCACAGCTCCGTAGTTATCACGCCGTGCCTAGCTGATATTAAGAAGAAAAAAAAAGAAAAGAAAAGGTAGGCCACACTGATGGCATCTCCAGCTCACTTCCTTGCCAACTTAACGTTCCCCCTTGAGGATGTCTCTTCGTCTTTTCCATCTGGTCTGAGAGGGTCCGACTGCTCATGCTCAGTGCTCGGCGCACCACCGCTCCGTTTGTGCATGTTGTCTGCAACCTTCCATCTGCCCTCGACCTTTGACCTTTGACCCCATCACCCCTCCCCTGCTCCCCGAGGTTGGGAGTCCACCCTTGTGTTCCTCTGGATGTCATGGGTCCCTGTTTCTGTGTCCCATCATGCATTTCTGAAACTCCTCCACACTTTGCCTGTGTGTGTCATGAGCACACTTGAGTGAGTGAGTGTGTGTGTGTGTGCACGCTAACGGTTTGTGTAGTATGTGTGTGTGTCATGTGACTGGATTCCCGCTTGCACATTGCACTGCCTCTCTTTGACCTGAAAGATTTTTTTTTTTTTGTCTTTTCGGTTTTCTTTTCATCTAAATGATCACAGAAGGTTGTAATGTGTTTTCGGGGGTGTTTGACTGATCACACATAAAGAGCGCTCATGATTACCCAGTGTGCACCTCTTCAGGCTACAGCACAGTCACATGTCATGACGTCACTCCAGTCAGAGATGTATGGAATTGCTAAATGTGTTTCACTTTTTTCTTCTGCCTAGTTTTTCATGTTCCTTCTTTTTTGTCATCGCTCTTCATTACAAACCATTATTTTGATTAATTAGCTCTCATTTACCTTCCATAATTTAGGTGACGTCAATGGCTTTGACCCAAAACCACTAAACAACATCTTATTCATCATCATTATTATTATTATTATTATTATTATTATTAAATACTCAGGGCTTTTTTAACAAAACAATATTGCAATAATTGAAAAAAATATTATTATTATTATTATTATTAAATACTTAGCACACTATTTTACGGTACATTAGTATTTCTGCAATAGTATCAATAGTATGACATAGTATCAAATAATAATAATAATAAAAGCAACATAACATAATAAGTATACTGTTTTAAATAAATATTATAAGTAATAATAATAATAATAATTAGTAGTTGAGAAAATAATAATAAAATAAAAACCTTTAAAATAATAATATTGATATGATATAAATAATAAATAATAATATATGATATAAAAATATAAATAATAATATAATATATTGAGAAAAATAAGAAAGTTGTCATTTTAATTTTACATTAGTAATAATTATATTTTTATTTTTAAATATATCATATTTTTATATTATTACTTAATAATTATTTTATTTTACAGTCTAACAATATTACTGAAATAGTAATACAGTATGTTCAAATAATGATACATTTAAAAACGCTAATAATAACAATAATAATAATACATTTTCATGTTGAATGCAAGGTATACTGTCCTTCTTTTTTTGTTCTTAGCTTATCACATGACTGGCTAATGCCAAGATACAACAGCTAGGATGTGATCTTTATTATTTTATTATTTATTTATTTAAGAAGAAAAGGGGGGCAGTACATATTAATGAACATTTTCACAAATGTAAATATGTCAGATTATAGCCTAAGGCTAATTTCCATCTGCAGACCCCCTGGCAGGTTGGTGTTACACACAGATTAATAAATGCATACAAAGCCAATTGGCCATAAAGCCATATATACAGACAATATACAAAGAGACAAGGACAAAAACAGTGATCTCATCATATCAAAACAAACAATAACAACAAAAGTGAGCAACAAAGGACAGATCTTAAGACAGTAAACAGTAAAGATTTTGTTACTGTACAAAGCTGTTAGGATGGAAAGCATTATTTAAATCATGTTATTATATAACAAATGAACATTTTAAAACATGGCATAGTGTCGCCTTTTATATAAAATTCATTTTACATAAAATAATCCATTTAAGTCTGGCGTAATAGCAGCCATTATCATGATGATAGATAGACAGGAGGCCTTTGGCTCTTGCGAAGGCTTTTATAGCAGCCATTTTGGCTCTGATTACCTTTACAGTAGCAAGCCGTCCACCATTAAAGTCCATTTAAAGTCCATTAAAATAAAAGCACGAAGCACTGAGTATGTTTTCATAAATGCTATGCCTGAGGCAAGACTGAAAATGCCAAACAGAGACATATGATGAGAAAAACATCATGTTTTTTTTACAGTTCATTCATTTAATCCATGTTTTAATGCTTATGTTCTGTATTTCTGTTTCACAACCAAGGTGAGGATTGACATTTCATCCATTCAAACCCCGCTGCCTCTCCTCATTGTGGTGAAACTGTTATTTCTTTAATATTTCTCCTAGCTCAGAGTTTTAAGCTGAATGTGTCTTGCGTAACTGAAGAGAGGAGTCTTCTCAACAATCCTCAAGTGCTATTCCTATTATAATTTGGAAGCAATGCAAATGGGATCAAACTTTAGAAACTAAAGACTGAAATAGGTTTCCAGTGCACGAACAGTGAGGTGTAGTACACTATGCATGGTACAAATAGACCTGTTTATACTTCAAACAAGTGATTTTTAATCTGGTGACCTAAGTACCGTTTCAAAGGGGCCATCAAATTTCTTAAAATGATTGTGGTTCTCAGGGGCCCTTGCTCCGCATGTTTTAACACACCTGATTGAGATCAACTCATTAGTTTAGTTCAAGGGGCTCTTTTCTATATTATCTCAGTCAGGTGTGTTAAATAAGGAGGATTTGCAAAATATGTGGAACTGAGAACCACAGCTTTAATATAAGATACAAATCAAGGTTATAATCTGCTGTCAGATTACTTGTTTTTTACTGGTTTCTTCAGCTAATTTGATGTAGGAACCACAATTTTCATGCAAAATCTTTTAAAATCTGAATACAGAATGAGTGAGTATTAAAAGTGTAATTTTTAAACCTGGAAAAGTTATGGTCATGTCAAATTTGTAAGTGTTAAAAATAAATAATATAATATAAAAATATAAAAAAAAAAATATATATATATATATATATAATATTATATAATGTATAATAAAACCACAATGAAATAGACATGTTTGTTTGTTTTTTGGTTATAAGGTAAGAAAAAATATATATAAAATATTTTAAAAACATTTTTTTTAAAATCACAAAACTACTAAATGTGTACATTCATTGATCAATTAATGATAATAATAACAATGATCAATTAATAATAAATAAATAATAAATAAATGTTTTGTACAGAATGTGCTATATATATATATATATATGTGTGTGTAATTTATAATTAAATATGTATAATTAAATACAAATATTTTTTTCAAATATGTAAACAGAAATGACTAAAATTACTACAAAAATCATTTAAATTCACTGGTGAAAAAGTATAAACCCTGAACTATATTGACTTATTAAAACGGAGAGTTACTTATGAAGCTACAAAATTAAATTATTTTCATTAAATATTAAAATAAATAAAATTGTAAAATTTATATGGGATAAATATTTAATCATTTAATTAAGTCTTTTTAAATGGCCAATCAAAACAAAAACTTGAATATAGAATATACATGCAATATATAGAAAACATCTTAAAAAAAAAAATATATATATATATATATATATATATATATATTTTTTTTATTAGTATTATTTATTATGATAGTTCAGTGTAGAGGAGACAAGAAGTGAAGTTCCTTAAGATCCTAAATTGACTAAAGCAAATATCTTAGTGTTAGCAGATTCTTGTTTGATTCTCTTAGGCTTGGTTCCGGGTTGTGACAGGAATCCACTGGCGTTTCTTCAGGATTGCTTGAGCAGTCTGTAGAGACGAGAGCGTTCAGGATCTTCAGTTAGGTTCTCCACGGTGAAGCTCATCTCAGTGTGTTCAGAGGACTGGTGTCTGACTCTCTGTTCTGGCAGGTATCTGGAACGCTCCGAAGGCTCTTTGGAGTTCAACTCCACCTCCTGCAAGGAGCTACGGCAAGAAATCACAGACGTGAAAGTACTGACCATGTAAGTTTCTCTCTCGGATGTCTCTCCGTGTTCGTACAGAGCGAGCGTTCCAGCGGGAGTCAGATTTCCTGATGAATGCCTCGTCTCGAAGGACAAACCCTGTGAAAAGAGCATCTATAATACAATATCTGAGCAAGAGCACCCTCTCATTTCCATTCCTTCCCTGTTTCATAAGGAAAGCTACTTGTAGCTGTGACTGCTGCCATTTTGCTCTATTTAATTGACTTTGTGTGTGTTGTAGGGTGAAGACATCAGAGCTGTTTGAGCGATGGAGGAATCTGCAGGTGTGTAAGTGGGAGCAAAACAAGGAGGAGACGGATAACTTCAAGTGAGTACATGAAGATTTTTCTCTTTTATCTCTCAACTTTCTTCGTCGGAACAAAGGAACGATGTCATCTCCAATAGGATTCTTTTGTGGTAATGAAGTGATGATGTCATCTCCCCACCCTGTCCAATAGGATGTCTCTGTCGCGTTGCTGCAATGCCCCCTCCTTCCTGTTTACCACGAAGAGAAACACTCCCTCGGGCACCAAACTGCGTTATGAGGTGGATACGAGTGGAATCTTGCACATCAGCCCAGAGATCTTTAAAATGTTCCCTGATGTGAGTGAGCTCGGAAGAGCAGATGAAACTGTGTAGATGATTCCTTTCAGAATGTCATCCTCATTTAGAACCAATCTGGGCTGCGTTTCTCAAAAGCACCGTAAGCTTAAGTACATCTTAGACTCATTGAAACCAATGGAGCTACGATCAGCTTAGGCTTACGGTGCTTTTGGGAAATGCAGCCCTGAACGGATATCAAAAAGAAAATCTTTAATTTTTTGTTTGTTTGAAGCAATACATTATTCCAATGTAATAGAAATACACTTATGAAAATAAAATCAAATATTCAAACATTCTAGAAATGTTAGTTAATCAATTTTATTTACATAAGATTCTTATTTGATTTTATCTATTATAATTTATATAATATATTATATCATTTTAAATTAATAACTTTTAGATTTGTGGTCGAATTATATTATTTGTTTTATATATTAAATTGTGATGTATTATATTATTTCCTATGTAATAGAAGTAGACTTCTGTATAAATTCTAATTGACATAATATTCTATCTAGACTATAGAATTACAGACCCGTAGAAATATTAGTTAATACATTTGATTTACACAAGATTTTTATTTAATTCTTTAGATTTTATGCCAAATTATATCATTTATATTACATTGTATTATTATATTTCCTTTTTTACTATAAATGCATTATTAATAAGTTGATTTCTGAATAAATAAAAGTCCTGTATTCTATTCTATTCTCTAGATTTGGGGCACAACTTATAATATTTCTATATTATATTATGTTATGTTATATTATAATTAAAAAATTATAATTATTATTATTTTTTAATCCTCTATTCTATTCTATTCTATTCTATAGGTTTGATGCCAACTTATAATATTTGTTGTTAGATTATATATAATTAAAAAAATCATTTTAAAAAATACTCTATTCTGTTCTATTTTATTCTCTAGGTTTGAGGCAAATATTCATATAGTATATTATATATTTTTTATATTATATTTAGGTTTTAGGCAAAATGATTCTAAAATTATATTATTTTATAAAATTATTTTTAGAATTTTTGTAAGCCAAAAACTTTATAATGCAGTAAGTAAATTCTTATGAAGTTCTAATTAAAACTACATCATAACCTCGATCGAAGAAGAAGAAAATTAGTTTGTTTATATGATTCACAAAAGATTCTTGTGTGATTCAGTTAAATTCCAAAAGGAATCCTGAGTGAATTCTATACGAATGGTTTGACTGCAGTGAAATAGAATGTAAATCAAAGTCAGTGAACTAACATCAGCATATATGCTGACATCTGTCCACACACACACACACACACACACACAGAGACAGACACATCCTGATGAACATGACCAATCAAGCATCCTTATCCTTTAGTATCAAGATAGCTGTTACCTAGCAACCTCTGCAGTGATCACACCCTAGAAAGCCTATGCCTGCAACAGTTGCCAGGCAACCATCTCCAAGCAATCATCCCTGTAATCCCATTTGGGCTGCTCCTGTCCTGTTTCTGAATGTATTCTGTGCTCTGACTGCAGGACATGCCCTATTCCAAATCCCAGTTTAAGAAATGTGCTGTCATCGGGAACGGAGGCATCATTAAAAACAGCAAGTGTGGGCGAGAGATCGACGCAGCTGACTTTGTCTTCCGGTAAAATACTATTGTGTGCTAGTTTGTTAAGACTTCATGGGAATATATAGAGGCATCTTCTAAACGACATGTCAAATCTCTCTTTCAGATGTAATATTCCTCCCATCTCAGATATGTACAGTGAAGATGTGGGCTCTAAAACCGATCTTGTTACAGTAAATCCCAGCATTATAACTGAGAGGTACACACACAAACTCAAATACAGGATTTGCTCATACAAAAACATGCCCAGTTTATATTAAAAAAATATATAAAGAATTTATATATATATATATAAACTGCTCAAAAAAATAAAGGAAACACTAAAATAACACATCCTAGATCTGAGTGAATGAAATATTCTTATTAAATACTTTGATCTTTACATGTAGTTGAATGTGCTGACAACAAAATCACACAAAAATACTTGTGAAGGATAATTATGCATAATTTAGATGTCCACAATCTGGCAACCCGCATGAGCTTTGAGTTTGAAGAGGAGGTGACAGGAGAGAAACAACTCTCTTAATTATTTAGAATTTTGACTGCAGTACCCATTTCAACTGCTAGAAGTATAACATACTGCATCTTTAATATCTTCAAAGTTTGTATGTCTAATTTCCTCTCTCTATTTGGACCAGGTTTCAAAAGTTGGAGAAATGGAGAAAGCCATTTTACGACGTCCTGCAGAATTATGAGAACTCCTCTGTGGTTTTACCGGCATTCTATAACACACGGAATACTGACGTGTCCTTCCGCGTGAAGTACATGCTGGACGACTTCGAGTCGGCCCGTGGCGTCTTCTTCTTCCACCCGCAGTACCTGCTGAACGTGCAGCGCTTCTGGGCCGTGCAGGGCATCCGTGCCAAACGCCTCAGCAGCGGCCTGATGCTGGTCACCGCCGCCCTGGAGTTATGCGAAGAAGTGCATCTCTACGGCTTCTGGGCGTTTCCCATGAACCCCTCTGGAATCTTCATAACGCACCATTACTATGACAACGTCAAGCCCCGCCCTGGTTTCCACGCCATGCCGTATGAGATCTTCAACTTCATGCACATGCACGCTCGTGGCATCGTGCACGTGCACACGGGCCCCTGCAGGTGAAACCGCCAAGCGTCTCCGCAATCTGATTGGTCCGTCTTGTAGAGCTCCTCCTACCGTTCACTGGCGCCATGGAACTCAGACTTACGTGCGTGCATCGCTGCCTTAAAGGCCAGGCGTTTACGTGTTTTTACAATATCTTGTCAGGACAGTTGCAAAATGGTACATGTTTCCTGTTTGGTGTTTTTCCGTAATGGTGTCGTATTTGTGTATCAGAGCAGATATCACGTTTTAAACTTTGTGAAGAGGCGCCAAACCGGGCGCAACGCAATAAAGCGCAACAACCGGGTTCTGGAAATAAAGTTCATTTTCTCCATAGGGAAATTGATTTTAATGAAGCGCTTAGGTTTTTAATCAATAGTAAATGATTTGGTGGAAGCCATCTGTTCACATGATTTAATCTTATTTTTTTTAATAATCACGTTTAAAGGTGCTGTAAGTCAATTTTTTAACTACTAAAACATCAAAATATCGTAATGTTATTAACACGCTAAGAAAAACAATGATACAGTGTTATTCTATTTTGAAATGGGTGTTCAGAATGTCTATTTTTGTTTTGGCCTGTTTGACTCCGCCCACTGCCTGTTTACCCAATTGTATCTCAACATCCTGGGTTGCCAGTTGGCAGAAAACACAGCATGCTCCAGGAAGCCAGCAAACAAACTGGGTCAGAGATAGCAGAATAAACTTGACCTAAAAAGCCTTGGCATCCATCTAAAATCTTTGAGTAGAGACATATTAAAACGTGTATAATTCAACTCATCAACTTGTCATTGCCAGTTTAGTTAGTACCTGTTAGATGTCCACAATCTGGCAACCCGCATGAGCTTTGAGTTTGAAGAGGAGGTGGCAGCAGAGAAACAACTCTCTATTATTTTGAATTTTGACTGCAGTACCCATTTCATTTATACCTAGAAGTATAACATACTGCATCTTTATTATCTACAAAATTTGAATTTAATGTTGTTATTCACCTTGTTGCTTGTTGATTTAGTTTATGCCTTATACCGCTTTAAAGACATTTTTAAAAAATATCTCTATGGGAAAAATGAATGCAAAAAATCATTCCGGAACTAACGCCATTGAAAAAGTGGGCGGGCTCAAACGCACTCTATAAAGCAACAATGAGAAGTTCTATTTCTACAATTTCTATTTCTGCAGAGTATAGCCCCATCCATCAGTTGTATATTAAACATGAAATATATATCACAGGCTGTTATTGTGTCACGTTGCGTCTGGTTAGGCCACCTCAAATATGGTTTAAGAGCAAGTTTGCTGTTAATTGACCACATCAGTGCATAAAAGAAGACTGAATTTGACATTTCAGTTTATGTCAAATGGTAAATACATGTTCAACACACAGGTTCTGAAATGATGTATGATAATTTACAAGAAAATATAGCTTTGTGTAATCACATCCAGCACAGCTGTTTACGTGTTTCTCTCACACACACACACACACACACGATCTTACGAGGTTTGAGTGTCTTTAAAATTCAACTGATCATGTTTATAATGCTGAACTTTATATACTTTGTTTTCAGGTTGCTTGTAAATAATATTGTGATAACAATGTGACATTATCACTTTACCAAGAAATCGACTTTTTAAGATTCATCAAGATCCTGATTTCATGAACCTTGAAGACATCTATCTATCTATCTATCTATCTATCTATCTATCTATCTATCTATCTATCTATCTATCTATCTATCTATCTATCTACCATTTCTTTGTTAAGTTGCACAAAAATATCAGGCACAGAATCAGTTATTCTATTTTTTACTTTTTAATATTTATTAAATTAATATTTACATTTTTCATGCATTTTTTATTTTATTGTTTTGTCCCGTCATTGTTTTGTTAACACAAATGTAGTTATTTGTCAAGCCAATAAAGCACACCGATCTGCTTCTAAGCTTTGTGATGTTCTCTTTGGAATTCGATATTTTAAAATGTCACAAACACAGAAGGGTTTTCTCTCTTTATTTCTGTCTCTCACAGATATAGTTGGTGTCGGGTGTTGAGCCAGCAGTAAATAATTCATCCGTTTCAGAGGTTAATTAGTGTTCATCAGACAAACATAGTTTGATTTCTGTGGACATAGACAATCAAACAGAATTAATCATGTTTTGTAGGTATAATTTCCAGAATGTAACATGCTACAAGCTTCCATTCAATAATTTTGGGATGTCACTTCTTTGTTTTATTGAAATATTATTTTTTAAAGTGAACAGTGGGTTAATCCTAAATACATAATTTATTAACTATACAGCACCTGCAAAATATAGCAATAACAATTTATTTTCCTTGTAATGCATTTCAGCAAGAATAGTTCACCTACAAATGAAAATTCATTATTCAGTCTCAGAGAATTCAGATATTTTAATCAGAGAACGAATCGTTCATTTGAATCGGTTCTTTCTTCAATGAACAACTTTATCCTGTTTACAAATCGGACACAAACAAGAGGGTCAGATGTAAGTATATTAGCTGACCCGATTGTTGTCTCTACAACAGACTGTTTAGTGAAGTGTAAATTATTTAACATATGGTGTGTGTACTGTATATGTGTGTGTGTTCGCTCTAGTGTGTATTTATGACAGAGCTAGCGCCGCCTGCTGGTCATGACAGTCAGATATGTGCAAAGTAAGTTGAGTAAAAAGAAAGAAATGGTGAGTTATTTTCTTTTGAACGAGTAGAGGTGATGGTTTGTTGTGGTACAGGGTCAGGATTGGAAATTTACTAGCTAGCATAGCAATTCCTGAAACGAACACACACCATCCTTGCTGGCGCCAGAGGGAGGGATGGATAGATAAAAACGTGGCACGCGAGAGATGTGTGTGTAAACGAGCTGGTTTGTGTGTGTGATCCTGTGTTTATCAGATGATAGCAGTATCAGGTGTTTGTAATATAGCTAATGGCAGGAGTTAAAATTAGCATCGTCTCGAGAATTTCAAATCGTTATTCACACACCATCACACTTCAGAATCAACAAAGACAAAACAATGCACATTTAATTATGCTCCCAAAAAAATTAGCATTTGTTTTGTGTGTAGGCTACGCATTTATAATTTCTTATGGTGCAATATGACTTGTCTATAGTGTTTGGTAAATCAAAACATAAGTACATAATGTAAAAAACAAAAACAGAACCGACCTAAAAAAACAAAACAAAGCAAAAACACACCCTATCAGTAATGTTTGCATGTATGCAATAATTTCCCAGAGTATATTCCAGATGCATACTTCACAGGTATCATTGCAAATTTATTTTGCATATATACAGCATGTATTTAACAAAAATATACAATAAATGTAATACATTTCTATTATTTAGACACTAGTGTCTGCAGAAAGCAAGAAAAAAAAACCCTTTCTGTTTATTCCTTTTCAAGGGTATGACTATGACTAGACAACTTCCCAAAATACCTTAGTAATGATCCAACGCTTTTGCAATGCCCTGGCAACAACTCACAGCCCTGTAACAATGTAAAAGTGACTTTTAAACAGTCAGGAGAATTCATTGTGTTTATATACACACACACGACTTCTTCCACATGCGTTTTCAGCCAGACGGCAATTTGCCTAAATTAGGAGCCCGATCTTCTTTATTGCCTAGGTTGGGTAAAACATGTTAAATAGTTTGACCACGTTAATCCAGTGGCACTAACTTATTTATTTGTGTTAATGAAATCACTGTTAATAATTTACAAGTGTTAGTTAAGCGTCTTTAATTATCTGTTCTGTAAGACTCCCTCTCAGCTGGTGTATCTTCTTTCTTTCTCTCTCTGTCTGTTTGTCTTGTACTTTGTTGTAGTCTCTCTTTCTTTTCCTCCCTATGTCCTTTTTCGGTTGTGTTCTTTGAGTTGTACAATGTGCATAAAAAAGCATATATTTCCCTTGTCGTTGTATTTATGTATTTTTAAAAACATATGCCATATATAAGTTTGTGTGTGCATATAAATGCACGCCGTGCTTTAGTAAAGCGATCCCAGACTATGAATAATAAACGCTGTGAGGCCCAGCCCCCTCTCTGTCACTGTCCTCTCCGTTTTCATTTGCTTTCTCTCACAGATTATGTGACCACGCTGAGCACAGTAATTATTCATGAGCTCGGCGCTGCACCGCGGGACCTGCACGAGAGAGCCTCCAGCTCCGAGCTGAGGCCCTGCTCCAGCTGCACGCAGGGGCCCATCGGCCGCCGCGGGTCAGACGGCGACACCTTACACCACAGACGGCGAGGAAACACTCACCCTCACCAGCCACACTCCGGATGAATAAAAGATGCCCACAAAAGAGAAAAAACCGACAGAAACCAAAGAAAGGGATGACGAAGGAGAGGAGAAGGAGCCAACGGCGAAAGGAAAGAGTAAGAGGGACTCAAAAACGAGACAGAAGAGCTCAGAGGAGAAGACCGAAAGCACTGAGACACTTACAGAGAAGAGGAAAAAGAGCAAATCTGTGAAAGAGAAAAAGAAAAAGGAAGATGTTGAGGTGACAGAGAATGACAACGGGACGGATGAGCAGAATAACAATGAGCCTATCAGCAAAGAAAAACAGACCTCAAACGAGGAACGAGAGGTAAGGAAAGAGAAGAAAAAGAAGAGTAAACCATCCGAAAACAAAGAAGGACAAGAAGACATGGGGTCCAAGGAGAAGAAGAGCAAAGACGGCAAGAAAAAGAAGAAGTCGGGTGAGGAAGAGGAGGATGAGGACGCCGTGCAGGAGGAGGCAGAGGAAGAGGAGGATAAGAAGAAGAAGAAAAAAGATAAAAAGAAAAAGAAAGGTTCCGACAGCGACGAGGAAAAGAAAGCCAAGAAAGGGAAGAAGTCAAAGGTCAAGCAGGTGGATTATGCTGAGGTCTACCAGGAGGAGCTGGTGAACTATCACACGGAGGAATCAGATGACCAAGAAGATGAATTCAACAAAAAGAAAGGTAAAATAGGAAAGAGGATTTCCCCTTCTGTTCTTTTTTAACTCAAGAGAAAAGTAGATCAGCTGAGGTTTTCTCCAAAACACTGAATGCATTTGAAAGGATGGTTTGCTCGACTATGAAAATTCTGTTCCTCCGAACATGCTCTTATGGTTTACTGTGAAAGAATATCGTGCAAAACACAGCAACTGTAACTTTTGAGCTTCACGAAAGACAAAAAAGTAGCCAATGCTTAAATTTCAGAACTTGGAGGAGATTATCGTATGAAAAAGCTATCATACAACTCCTGAAGGAACTCAGTTCAGACGTTATATGGATTATGTTAGTTCTGTGTGTTTCTGTTCTCCTTTTTGTAGCTTGACAGTCATGTGAATTATCTTCCAAAAATGTCTCTTTTTTGTGGTTCTGATAGTTCTGTGAAGAGCTTTTAATATCTATAGAACCTTCTGAATGCACAAACGTTTTTTCAGATTATTAAAATGTTCTTCACACTAAAAAAGAAAAAGGGTCTTATAGGAACCTTCACTTTTCTTTGGCCATTGCTGCGAAAATGCTTTTTCGAAGCAGGTTTTGAACAACATGAGGGTGTGTAAGGGTCAGATTTGTCATTTGTTGATGAACTATCATTTCAAATGAGCAGATCACATTTGGAGACCCTGTTAAGTGTAAAGCCACAGCACCCGACCTATACTATGTCTTTCTCTCTCTCTCTCACTGCATCTGTCCGTCTCTTTCTCTGCTTTCACTCTCGGTCAGGCACCCCCTCTTCTCGGTTTCTCACAGGTTGGATTTCTTTTAACCCTGGAACATCTCTTTATTGATTACTTGAACGTTAGAGGTTGAACAACGAAAGCTGAAATAGAGACAGAAAGAGGAGTTGCTATGCAACTGTTGTTCTTCTTAGAATTCTAATTGGAACTTTATGTTTGTGTCAGTAATTGTTCCATTAACGTGCAGTCTTCCGGATTTCACATTGGCAGGCGGCTCTCGAGGTCTCTGATTGGCACAGCAGAGGTGTGTCTGGATTGACTGATTATTACGGTGTCTTGGCAGCGGGGTATCAGGAGAGAATGGTGGCGGGCAACAGGCCAAGAGTGGATTTGAATCAGACGGGCACCTCTCTATGGCCTGAAACATTATACTCTAATCGGCCTTTCATGGAACCATCAAAACCTCATTCAGCAAGATGGACGTCATGATGTCAGGTTTAGTCGGGCGTTGCACGTCGGGTCGAGGTTATCGCTTAGCACTGATCCAGGGGCTGAATCAAAAAAAAAAAAAAGTTGTTTGAACCAGTTCATAAGAGTCACTTGTTAATGAATCGAAGTACACTAGTCATGCTTTATGTTTTGAGAAGAGCTGGAAGGACATTATAATAGAAACATTTGTTTGAATAACCTATAAAATACACTCTCCTAATTTTTAAAGATCTATACAGCAACTTCACACAGGGTTATTTTCTGAATTGATTGGTTACTCTCAAATTGTGTCCAGTCTCTGAATCCCTTTTAAGGAGTCTAAAAGAAACTTAACATGTTCCAGATGAACCCTGTTTGAACGTTACTTCTAGACGCGCTGCTCCTCAGGTTCAGACATGCATTTGGTTGTCCCAGGGTCTTGCAGTGGTTCAGAGAAAGGTAGAGGTCACATGATGAGCATCAGGGCCATGTCTTACTCTCACTCCTTTAACATGGCTACAGAGTTACAGAGATATTGCTTACAGCAATTCAGCTCATACAAACGTGGGTGAGCTTAGAATAGCAGGTTGTTGGGTTACACGGGATATACCTGAGCACTCTGCATTTGAGACTACAACCCTTCTAATGTGATGCGAATGAAAACAAGCTGCTTTCTTGTGCGGAGGGTCAGGTATAATTGGTTTACCAAATGTTCTCGTTTCTCCTCAGTGTACGAGGTGGTGACCGTCACAGGTGATGTTAAAGGCGCTGGGACTGATGCTAATGTGTTCGTCACCTTGTTTGGAGAGTTTGGAGTGACTCCCAAAGTTCACCTGGCCAGCAAGTAAGTTATGCTTCAGTCCTGCGTCTCTTGAGAGTTTCCAGATGCACATTAACCGCAAATTATTATTTGTCATTATTACTATTAGAACTCTCTAGTGCTGTCACACGATTAATCGCATCCAAAATAAAACGTTTTTGTTTACCTAATATATGTGTGTGTGTGTACTGTGTGTATATATATATATATATATATATATATGTATATATAAACACACACACACATGCATTTATGACTCCGGACCACAAAACCAGTCTAAAGTCTCTGAGGTAAATTTGTAGTAATAGGCAAAAGTACATTGTATAGGTCAAAATTACTGATTTTTCTTTTATTCCAAAAATCATTAGGATCATAAGTAAAGATTATGTTCCATGAAGATATTTTGTAAATTTCCTACTGTAAATATATTGAAACTCAATATGCATTGCTAAGAACTTCATTTGGACAAATTTAAAGATGCATTTTGCAAATATTAAAATTTTTTTGCACCTCAGATTTTCAAATAGCTGTATCTCAGCCAAATTTCATCCTATCCTAACAAATACATTAATGGAAAGCTTATTTATTCAGCTTTTAGATGATGTATAAATCTCAGTTTCGGAAAATTGACACGTATGACTGGTTGTGTGGTTCAGCGTCACATTTAAGAAGACTGTGTTGTCTTTGCCGATAGCCTTGTGGGCAGTGCGCCGACATTCAGTGCTTCAGGCGTCGCAAATTCGAGTCCCGGCTGTCCTGTCAGTTGTGATCTATCCTATCTGATAAAGGCAAAAACACCAAAAAAAAAAGAGGAAAATGTGTTACATATTAAATATATTTGTATTAGTGCTGTCAAATGATTAATTGCGAATAATCTCATGCAAAATAAAAGTTTTGGTTTACACAATATGTTTTTTGTATATTTATTATGTATATATGAATACACACACATGCATGTATATATTTTAGAAAAATGTGTTATGTTTATATATTAAATATATTGTTTAATAATATAAATGATAAAGTAAATACATCTGAATATATTTAAAAAAATACTGTATGTGTGTCTATTTATATATATTAGATATACACAGAAGACACACACATATGGAAACAAAACCCTTTATTTTGGATGTGATTAATCACACTTAATTGTTTGACAGCACTAATTTATGTATAATATAAATTATATGAATATAAATATAAACATGTAAATAAATCTTAATATTTTCAAAATATTTACTGTATGTGTGTGTCTTTATAAATACACAGTACACACATATATTCTGTAAACAGAAACTTTCTTTTTGGATTGTGATTAATGGTTTGACAGCACTAGTATTTTCATTATTTATAACCATAGCTTAATACAATCGGTTTAATGCATAGATCAAGATCTAAACAACTTCAAATTGTTTTTTTTCTCAACTCTCTCAAGCATGAGCTGAATTGTCTAGTATTTTTGAGGTATAACTTTAGCAAAATTTGCAAATTTGTTGAAAATTGACTCACCCTCAGGTCATACAAAATATAGAGAAAAATTTGTCTTTACATCACTTACTCACCAATGAGTCCTTTGCAGATGTTTGAATAATCTTATTAGAATGTTTGACAGCATTATTTCTACTTCCAAATGTCATGTTTAATTCAGTGTGTTACTTCCCTTTTCTTTGTTTTCAAGTGAAAATAGTTTCAAAGGAAATCCTACACTGGTTTCAGTGTAGTGCAGAATAACCTTTTGACAGGACAGTGCATGTATGCCATGTTAATTCTATAATTCTGTATTCTTCTCTAATCTACAGCACAGAAAAGAGGTATAACTTTAACATGGCCACCTCATCTGCTCGTGTGTGGCCGTGTTTTGCTTTTTACGCACAATGCTGTACAAGAGAACGTCCTGTGCGCTTTGACCATGACATTCACACCATCACATCTTTGGGAAATAGATATTGTTTTCTTAGTAGGGCTATAGGATTATTCATGAAATGAATTATTCATGACATGAATTTTAATCACGCTTAGCTCATCCATTACACACAGTGCCATGGTGAAGCGAAGGATATGCTCTCCTCTGTACAGCATCACCATGTTCAGACATTCATCTGAAGGTGAAGAGATTCATGTGACTTTCTCATTCAACCAATGAGAGGGTACAGTCTTATGACATCACTTCCTTTTGCGGTCTTGAGAAGCTTACATATCTGATCGCGGCAAACAGGTAGGCGACTCATAGAAATCTCCACACATACATAATGCCCCATGTATGCGTGTTGATTTTCTTATGAGTACAAAGAGAGAGACCCTCAAAACTCTCCCTACAGTAATCAATCATCCTGATCAGCGCTGGAGCATGTGATTCAGAAATTAATTACTAATGGGAGAGTTTTTACTCGCTCAGATGAATGTCCAAATGGTTAATGTTGCATAATGACTCATAAAGCATTACAAATGCAGTAAAAAGGTCAGAAATGGTAGCTTCAGAAAAGTTAAGAAGAAAATTGCATGAGCAATTGAAAAGCAAATCATTTGGAAGCTTAGTTTGTATGTCTCCAAATTAATGATTTTACAACCTATTTGAGAAATATTGCATATTTAGGTAGTTCGGTGAAATCTCACGAAACTTGTGAAGAACATGTCTGGGTTACATATCACCTTATTAGACTCTTTTCACATTTCCAAGGTTCTCAGAAGTGGAAGCTTATCATTTTTTTGTTAATGTGCCCCTATTATTATGTAGCACAGCTCTAAGTGAATGAAAACATCCTGCAAAGTTTTGAATCTGAAAGTGCACCGTGTATAAAGTTATTGTCTCTCAAAAGTTGACTCTGAATCATTGAAGCAAGTCGTTTTTAAAATGAGTCCCAAGCAATTCATGATGACCTACATATTGCCTGCCCTCTTCTTTTTGTCTTTTTGCATTGCTCTGAATGAAAATGCAAATTCATTTTTCACCACTAGATGCCACTTTTGGTACGACGGCGTATTAGTGCCACCGAAAAAAAACCCTACGAAATATTGAAACATTTCGACTATTCTCAAAACATTTCAACTTTAATCTTGTTGTATTTTGACTTTATTCTCGTAGCATTCCTACTTTATTCTCGTAGCATTTCGACTTTAATCTCGTAGCATTTCAACTTTAATCTCATAACATTTAGACCTTAATCTCGTAACATTTAGACTTTATTCTCGTAGTATTCCGACATTATTCTTGTAACATTTCGAGTTTAATCTCGTAGTATTTCGACTGTATTTTTGTAACATTTTGACTTTATTCTCGTAGCATTCCGACTTTATTCTCGTAGCATTTCAACTTTAATCTCGTAGAATTTCAACTTTAATCTCATAACATTTAGACTTTAATCTCGTAACATTTCGACTTTAATCTCGTAGTATTTCGACTGTACTTTTGTAACATTTTGACTTTATTCGCATAGTATTTCGACTTTATTCTCGTAACATTTCGACTTTAATCTCGTAGTATTTCGACTGTATTTTCGTAACATTTCGACTTTATTCTTGTAGTATTTCGACTTTATTCTCGTAACATTTCGACTTTATTCTCGTAGTATTTTGACTTTAATCTCGTAGTATTTCGACTGTATTTTCGTAACAATTTCGACTTTATTCTTGTAGTATTTAGACTTTATTCTTGTAGTATTTAGACTTTATTCTCGTAGTATTTCGACTTTATTCTCGTAACATTTCGACTTTAATCTCGTAGTACTTCAACTTTATTCTCGTAGTTTCGACTTTGTTCTCGAAATATTACAACTTTAATCTCGTAGTTTTATTTACTTTTTTTCTTTTGGTGGCACTAAAATGCCATCATACTTTTGGAGTGTTAAAAGCAGGTTAAAAGCCCACAAACACTGCTTTAAATGAAATCGACCAATCACTGGAGAGATTTGAAAAAAATGAATCGTTTGGGAGTCGTTGAACAAATAAGGTCAAAATAAATGCGTATTATAAGAAAATTAAGGTGTTTTTTGACCTTGCATACATGTCACCTTTCATTATCCATAATAGTGGCACTTTAAGCTTAAGATTTTTTTGTGACATAATGTTCATGACATGTTTTCGTGGGATGCATCCAGTCAAGGAAAAACTCATTCATTAGCTAGATCTGTTCATTAACTCCTCCTCAGAGAGTTCCAGCAGAGTAAAACAGGAAAGGTTTTGGACTTTAATTCTGTCCGACAGTCAGAATGCAACATTTTGGAATCGAGATGATATTTAACAGAATCTCTGAATCTGTCTAAATGTCATCATTTCCAAAGTTTGCTGGTGCGGTTTGAGTGTGCTGATCTCAGGTAAGATGTGTGCTGGTTTCTGCGCCTCGGTAAGTCTGTGTGTATGTGTGTGTGAGTAATTTGGCAGTGTGAGTGGGATGTGTAATTCATACTGGGTGATTTTTAATTCATGCATTTTGCATTTTGATTAGAGAGAGGCTTTTGCCGAAGCCAACGCAAGAGACCGTAGAGCGATATATGGGTCAATGACAGATGGTTCTTTCTCATAAACACACACTCTTGCATAGTAATTTTTAGATGTCGGTGCATTGGAAAGTTTGAGTGTCACAGCAAATCGTTTAGTATTGAGTCTATTCACTGATTTATTTCTATTAATTTCAGGAGCAGAACAGCCTTCGAAAAGAACAAGACTGACGTCTTTCGGATTAAAACGCACAATGTTGGGCCAATAAAGAAAATTAGGTACACATACATCTGTGTACATCCAAGAGTGGTCAGGCATGTCTTTAATGTTACAGCTATATGTCTTGTGATGTACTTCCTGTAATGCAGAATCGAGCATGATAACACTGGCATGAGTGCCAGCTGGTTCCTGGACCGGGTCATCGTGACTGACATGAACAGGCCACACCTCCGATTCTTTTATGCCTGCAACAATTGGCTGAGCAGAGACGAGGGGGACGGACTTACTGTGCGATATCTGTTGGGTAGCCTGAACCCCATGGACATCCCTAAACGTATGTTGTTGGAGAGCAAATAAACAAATCACATTACTATTTTATTTTATTTTAGATGTTGTGACACAAGTCTTTGAAAAAAAAAAAAAAAAAAAAAAAAAATATATATATATATATATATATATATATATTTTTTTATTATGAATGGAAAATGTCTTGAAAGTATAAAACATGTTAATAGGTTAAACAGTTATGTTATTTTATTTTATCTCCTCAAAAGGTGGTTAAAATTTAGTTTTAAATAAAAAAATGTTACATTTAAATTTAAAATTTAATTTTATCAATTTAAATTTGAGACAAATCTATAACTTATAATTGACTAAAACAATCTTTTTGTTATGAAGGATAAATGTCTGGCAAGCATAAAACATGATATTAGGTTAAACAATTATTTTCTTTTCTTTTCTTTTGAAATGTTTTATCACCTAAAATGTAACAAAAATCTTTTATTAGATACATTTATTGCAAGTAAAAATTCTATTAGATTAAAATAAAAAAAATTTTTTTGCTTTTAAAAAATGTGACACATCTAGTTTAACTTTTTATTGGCTAAAACAAACTTTGATGTTTTATTTTTAATAAGTGATAAATGTCTTGCAAGTATAAAACATGATATTAGGTTAAACAGTTGTTTTATTTTATTTTATGTATGTCATGAACAATTAGACATACACACATTAACACTACATAAACCACACATGTGCATGGTATGACAGACTAATTTCCCCATAGATATCTCAATCAAGATCTTACAACTCTCAAATAATAAAACTACATATAACCTTAAGATATACTTCACGTCTTATTCCATATAACCCATAGATGACATCACATAGGTCATGTGATCACGATCATAGAAGATGCATGCATGCAAGACTCAGGTTGCATACAAAGGATTAGGAGAAATTTAGTAGTAGAGTAGAGTTTCAGACAGGGATCAAAATATCACCGGTCCAACATTCCCAGATACCATGGACGATATAACATTACATCCCACAGATAGGAGAAAGACTAGATGTAGAAGCTGAGCTCAATGGTGGTTTTAATGATAGTTAATACCATGGTGTAATGACAGTTAATGGTCAAAAATACATGGTGCATGCAAAATAATAACAATAACAGGTTTTGTCTTATAAATGTGTTAATGTGTGTCTGTTCATATATTTCAGAGAACAAGTACATAGCCAGTGTTTTCACAATGGATGCTAAAGGCAGTGGGACCGATGCTGATGTCTACCTCAATATTTTTGGAGAGTTTGGGGATACAGGTCAGTGTTTCTCTGTGTCTTATGTTATGTTGTAAAAAATCTAGTGCTGCCAAATGATTGATCGCGGTTAATCACATCCAAAAATAAAAGTTTTTGTTTACATAATATATGTGTGTGATGTGTATATTTATTATGTATATATAAATCCAAACACATGCATATATATATATTTAAGAAAAATATGTTGTGTTTATATATTAAATAGAATTATATATAATATAAAATATACGATTATAAATGTGCAGACATGTAAATAATATAATATAATATACACAGTACTTGCGTATATTATGTAAACCAAAACTTGTATTAATTCCTTAATTGTGATTAATCATTTGACAGCACAAAAAAACACACACAAAGGTCAAACTTTAATTGACCTAAAAATTATTGTTTTTAATTTATACAATTATTTAATTAATTTTATTATTTTATTTTATTTAATTTTATCTAGTACATTTAATTTTTTAATTACATATAGTATTTCTCATTTACTCATTTATTTTTTAATGCACTTATTATTAATTAATCAAATGTCGTAATATTTTCAGTAGTAAATACAGTCAGTTTTTCTATATGACTCTTTTTGTGTGATTTTTGCAGGAGAACGTAAGCTGGCCAGTGATGGAAAGGACAATTTTGAACGCGGCAATGAAGACAAATTCACCATCGAAGCACCAAATCTCGGCAGACTAAGAAAAATCACCATCGGACATAACAACAAGGGGTCTTCTGCTGGCTGGGCGTGTGATAAAGTACAAAAAACACACTATTCATCTAAAGTCGTCATATAGAATATCTTATCTAAGTGTTATCTTAAAGATTTTTGGATTGTTTTAATTTTAGCTTTAGTATAGCATTATAATACTGTGCATATTTTTACTCTTTTATTTAAAGAAGAAACCAATCCGATGTACTGTATAGTTCACATTTGTGGCTTGACTTAAGAAAAGCATTAAGTTTTTCAGTTGTTTTCAGCTTGTTTATTTTCATCTAAAAATATGGCATTCGACTGCTTCAAGCAATGGTATAAACATCATTCAGTTTAAATTGTGATGATCGTAATTAATAATCACAATTACAATTTCAACAGTTAAGATTTTTGTCATAATCGTGCAGCTCTAGTCTCTGTCCTCCGTGATTAATATGATGTTTTTGTGTTATGGTGATGTGTTCAGGTTGTAATAGATGACATGGGGAATAAAGAGGTTTATGAGTTTCCTGTCAATGCCTGGTTTGACATCTCAGAAGGGGATGGCAAAATACAAAGAGATGTGCTTGCCGGAGCCACACAGCCAATGGGTAAGAGCAAAAATTCATGTCTGTTAGAATAAGTGCGCTAGATTAAAACTTGCTTGCTTTTGTTTGTTTGTGTATGTGCATGTAGCGATCGTGTACAACGTGCAGGTGATGACGGGTGATATTCGCGGAGCCGGCACTAACTCTAAGATCCACTTTGTCATGCACGGTCATAAGGGTGTTAAGAACAGCGGTAAGTTGTTCCTGGAGGGAGGCACGTTTGAGCGCGCTCAGATCGACATCTTTAACGTGGAGCTGTTGGAGCTGCTCAGCCCGCTGAGCAGAGTCACGATTGGACACGATAACGCAGGGATTAGCTGCGGCTGGTATTGCGAAAAGGTGTGTTTCAGGGCTATAAGGTATTTTGAAGCTTTCATTACTTATTCATACATACACCGTGTGATCTGTCTGTCTCTTTCTCTCACAGGTGACCGTATACTGCCCGTTTACAGGTTTAGAGCAGGTCTTTCCCTGCGGCAGGTGGCTGGATGAAGATGAGGGCGATGGACTGGTGGAGCGAGAACTGTATGAGATGGTCTCGCTCAGACAGAAAAAGCAAAAGAGTGAGCAAATGATCAAACTATTAGGGGTAACATTCACTAAACATGCTGTATTGCAACATAAAGACTAACTAACCTCCTACAATCCAGTGTAACCTGACACTAAATGTGCTGAAATTGTGGTGCGTTGTTTGACTGTGTGACCTTGGCAGGGAACATTTCTATTACGTTGCTGTGTCAGACTCAGAAATGCAGGGTCAGAAAGGTCTTGGACTTTATCAAATGTATCTTAATTTGAGGTCTTACAGGTTTGGGTGAACTAACCTTCAAGCTAAATTTAAAGTTATTTTTATTCTTTTAGTTGACACAAAAATAGTAAAATGTATAGTAAAACTAAATTGTTTACTTAAAAAAAGTCAATAATAAATAATGTTCATAAAAATTTAAATCAATCATAAAATTAAATTTTTTTGTAAAAGGTATTAACATCAATATTAAAATACACACACACACACACACACATATATATATATATATATATATATATATATATATATATATATAAAGTATATAAAGTAAAATAAAGGTATGCTCATAAGAAGTAATAAAATTAAATAATTAAAATAATGATAGAATATGATTATACTAAAAAAAATAACCCTAACCCTAATGATAAAAAAATTGTCAAAATAAGTAATAAGTAATATTTGATTTGTTATGATGAAATCAGTAATAAAAACAATTATATTTATAAAATAATCACATATATTATACAGTTATATTAATAAAAATAATAATTAACAGCAATAATCAAATAGTTATGCAACGAATAGTCTTCTGAAAGCGAGTTTAAGAATCCATGTGCTGTTTATCGAAAAGAATTAAAAATAAAGAGAATCCAAACAGTGACTTGATTTGACTTGAACAGACTTGACTTGGCATGAACAAACCTGAATCAAACAGACTTGGCATGAACAGACTTGAATCAAACAGACTTGACTTGGCATGAACAAACCTGAATCAAACAG
>JAUCMS010000023.1:1081969-1096451 GCA_032357445.1 Enteromius radiatus
TCAAACAGACTTGACTTGGCATGAACAAACCTGAATCAAACAGACTTGGCATGAACAGACTTGAATCAAACAGACTTTGCATGAACAGACTTGAATCAAACAGACTTGAATCAAACAGACTTGACTTGGCATGAACAAACCTGAATCAAACAGACTTGGCATGGACAGACTTGAATCAAACAGACTTGGCATGAACAGACTTGAATCAAACAGACTTGACTTGAACAGACTTGAAATGACTTTACTTTGCACAAACAGACTTGACTTGAACAGACTTGACTTAAACAGACTTGACTTGAACAGACTTGACTTAAACAGACTTGTCTTGGCATGAGCAGTCTTGAATCAAACCGATCAAGACACACAAATTCATCTTTTCTGCCTCTGTGTGTGTTTCTCAGAGTTCCCCTGGTCTCTCTGGATCTTTACATCCGAGGTTAAAGGTGCTGGCACAGATGCCCAGGTGTTCCTGCAGGTGTACGGAGAGACAGGCAAGAGCGACGAGATGAAACTCGAGAGCAAATCGGACAGTTTTGAACAGGGACAGTGCGACAAGTTCATTGTATGTTTGTGTGTGTTTATCTTTTGTTGTTCTTGTTTTTATCATTCTAAAAATATACAGTGGTACCAAAACATGGTTGTATACATATAAGTGTCAATTTATCTGCTGTATGTCATATATATGTTTTATTTCTAATGCAGTGTTCAGAACATAAAAATGTTGAGTATTATCAAAATAAGTTGTTGTATTTTATATTTTCGCTGTCGCTCTAGATTGAGATGCCCGATATCGGAAAGATACGCAAGCTGAGAATCTGGCACGAAAAGAGGAATCCTTTCTCTGGCTGGCATCTTGGCAGGGTGAGAGACCTGCACTACAGACTAGTGCACTATTACACAGAAACAATTAGTCCATTTCACTGTAATCATGATGTAAGCAAGCAGGCGTCATGTTTTCTCAGCTACTTGCACTGCTACAATTTTAAATGATTTGTGCACTGCTAAAAGTAAATATATTAGTGTTTCACATGTCCAAATAATCAATGCTACACACATTCATTTTATTATAGCTTAATATTCTTTCTAAATGTTGTGTCTATTTGTGTTTATTCTAATCATTTGTAGGAGAAACAACTGAGACAAGTTGATATTTAAATAATGTGTCCAGAGCTCTGTGCCATTACATTTTCTTCTTGGTTGCTGGGTTTTTATCTGTATAAAGGTGACATTGATGAAGACCCTAACTAGGGAGAAATACTCATTTGTTTGTAACCGCTGGTTGGACATCAATGAAGATGACAATGAGATCGTAAGAGAGCTGCCAGCTACCGGAAAACTCATGCCAGAACCTTTACCACGTAAGAAAATCTGCTAAACGCATACATTCATTCTTGACCATTTTCACCCTTTTTAAATGTCACATGTAGATACTAGGGCTTTAAAGGTCACAGAATCCAAAGCATGGATCTGAAAACCAAGGATGAAATATCACAGATTTAAAAAAAAAAACAACAACATTACTTAAAGGAATAGATCATCCAAAAATGATATATTCCGTCATCATTTGCTCACCCTCAAGTAGTTTCAAATCTGAATGAATTGCTTTGAACACAAAAAAGTGAAGAAAGTTTGTAAACAGGTTGTTTTGGTCACCATTGATTTCCATAGTAGGAAAAAAATACAATGGAAGTCAATGGTGACTCAAAACAGCCTGATTACAAACTTTCTTCATAATATCTTCCTTTGTGTTCGTCAGAACAAAGAAATTTATACAGGTTTGTAACTACTCGAGGGTGAGTAAATAATGACAGAATTTTCAATTTGGGTGAACTATTCCTTTAATAATCCAAAACAATGACTAGTGTTTCATAATAACAATAAAGTGCTTTGCTGATCATACAGTAAGTGACTTGAAAGAACCACTGAAGAACCTTCATGTGCTTTGCACAAAAATATAATCCCAAACTCGGCACTATATTAGTAGTTGACAGTAAGAAAAAGCTATTTTACAAACAAAGGCAAATATTTGTTTAATTCTTTATGTTGCTATTTATATGTGACCCTGAACCACAAAACCAGTCATAAGGTGGCAATACTGAAAATCGCCTTTAAAGTTGTCCAAATGAAGTTCCTAGCAATGCATATTAATAATTAAAATGTATGTTTTGATGTATTTATGGTAGAAAATGTACAAAATATCTCTTAATATCCTAATGATTTTTGGCATAAAAGAAAATTTAGTTATTTTGATCCATACAGTGTATTGTTGGCTATTGCTACAAATATACCCATGATGCTTATGACTGCTTTTGTGCTCCAGGGTAACATATATGTTTTTTTTATTGCCGTTTAATAGTTATTAAGTATCGTGTGACTATTTGCACGGGAAATGTCAGCGGAAGTGGAACAGATGCCAGTGTATATTTAAACATCATTGGCGAGTTGGGAGACACCGGAGAGCGTCTGATGTTCATGAGCAAAAACAACGCTAACAAGTTTGAGAAAGGAAACGTGAGTAATGACATTCTGGCTTAAAAAGTGCATATTCAGAAGCATAGCTGTTTTCAGCATTGATAATAAGAAGAAATGCTTGTTGAGCAGCAAATCAGCATATTAGACTGATTTCTGAATAAATTATATTTCAACATTGTAATAATATTTCACATTATTGTATTTTTTTAACATTTAAAGCAAATAAATGTCTAAATATGTCTTAACTTTTGTTAATCTGGTTAAATAATGAGTTGCTGGATCTGTTGTTATCCGGTTCATTTTTAAAATTAAATCTAAAGATGAACACATTGCATTGTGGGATACAGAACCCAGTATATATGTGCATAGTATGTGTACCATATACTGCAGCAGTAGTATGTGTTTACTCTTTTCTCAGCATGATGAGTTTCTAGTAGAGGCAGTGACACTGGGACAGATCAAGAGGGTTCGGATTGGTCATGATGGACGAGGCGGAGGATGTGGTTGGTTCCTGGATAAGGTGATGGTCAGAGAGGAGGGGCAACCTGAGGCGTCATCCATCGAGTTCCCATGTTACAGGCAAGACATTATCTTGTGTTCTAAAGCATATTGCAAACTAGTCTAGTTCGAAATGGCTTGTCGGTATAAGTATGTACTTACATGTGCGTGTCTGGCTGGGTAAAGAACATGGGAGAGTAGTGTTTAAGTCAATTATGTAGTTGAGAAAACTGTCTCTGGTTACTAATGGACACTAATGAGTGCTGAGGAAACCCTAGCTACATCACCGGGAGAGCTCAGCTACATACACACCTATACCACACACACACACACACAAATACAAACACTCATCTTGCACATTCTCCTACTCTGTCTCATCTCAGGTGGCTGGACCGTAATGAAGACGACGGGCAGATTGTGAGAGAGTTAGTCCCTACCGACGATGGTCAACGTTTGTTCAGTGAGTGAACACACACACACTCAAACACTATCACAAACTAAAAAGGAAAATGTGTGCAACAATGAAACAAAACGTACTTTGTATTTCTGTGTGTACATGAATATAAGCCAGATACAATAGTGTGTGTGTGTGTGTGTGTTTGTTCCAGCTGTTGGTTATCATATAGCGATAAAGACGGGCAGTATTAATGGTGCCAGCTCAGATTCGAAGGTGTTCGTAAAGCTGTATGGAGAGAAAGGCGACACCAACAAGATGCTGCTGGTTGTCTCTGATAATGACCTGGGAAACTATTTTGAGACGGGACAGACAGACATCTTCACCATAGAGACCTTTGACATTGGCACGGTATGCTAGCTGTTCATGTTCAGCACCCAGTCTAAAGTTCTAATTCTGTTCTATTCTGTTCTAATCTATTCTGTTCTGTTCTAATCTATTCTATTCTGTTCTGTTCTGTTCTGTTCTAATCTATTCTGTTCTGTTCTATTCTGTTCTGTTATGTTCTAATCCATTCTGTTCTGTTATGTTCTAATCTATTCTGTTCCCTTCTATTCTATTCTAATCTATTCTGTTCTGTTCTAATCTATTCTGTTCTGTTCTATTCTGTTCTAATCTGTTCTGTTCTATTCTGTTCTATTCTAATCTATTCTATTCTATTCTGTTCTGTTCTAATCTGTTCTATTCTATTCTGTTCTATTCTGTTCTGTTATGTTCTAATCTATTCTGTTCTGTTATGTTCTAATCTATTCTATTCTGTTCTATTCTGTTCTGTTCTGTTCTGTTCTGTTCTAATCTATTCTGTTCTGTTCTATTCTATTCTGTTCTGTTCTATTCTGTTCTGTTATGTTCTAATCTATTCTGTTCTGTTCTGTTATGTTCTAATCTATTCTGTTCTGTTATGTTCTAATCTATTCTGTTCTATTCTGTTCTAATCTATTCTGTTCTGTTCTAATCAATTCTGTTCTATTCTGTTCTGTTATGTTCTAATCTATTCTGTTCTGTTCTGTTATGTTCTAATCTATTCTGTTCTATTCTGTTCTGTTCTAATCTATTCTGTTCTATTCTATTCTATTCTGTTCTATTCTATTCTGTTCTAATCTATTCTATTCTGTTCTGTTCATCTTCTTTTGTTCTATCCTTTGTAATAAAAATGTCAAATTTGTTCTATTTTTTACTCTGGTAGGTTTGTTCTATTGTGTTCTACGGTTCTGATTCACTATATTCTGTTAACCTCATTCTATTCAATTCTGTTCTGTTCATCTTCTTTATATTTGTATTGTTTACATTTGTTCTGTTCTTTAAATTCACTCTATTCTGTTGACCTAATTCTATTCTGTTGCATTCTGTTTAGTTTTTTTTCGAATGTATATATTTGTTCTGTTGTTTTCTGTAGTTTACATATGTTCTATTGCTTTCTTCTCTGTAGTTCAAATTAACTCTGTTCTGTTCTGTTCTGTTTTTTTTTTATCCTTTGTAATAAAAAAGTTTTCAAATTTGTACTGTTTTTTACCGTGGTAGGTTTGTTCTATTGTGTTCTACTGTTCTGATTCACTATATTCTGTTAAAATTCTATTCTGTTCTGTTCTGTTCTATTCAATTCTGTTCTGTTCATCTTCTTCATATTTGTATTGTTTACATTTCTTCCGCTGTTTTGTTCTGTTGTTTAAATTCACTTCTGTTTACCTAATTCTATTCTGTTGCATTCTGTTCTTTCTAATCTCCTAATCTCCTAATGTTCAATTTTGTTATATTTTATTTGTTTTATTGTGTTCTTTTGTTGACATTCTGATACATTCATTCTGTTCTATTTTATCAGGGTAGGTACATACAAGGAATGGCAAATGTCAAAAATGCAGCTACTATGAAATGTCACAAGAAATCTTGTCAAATGATGTGGATGCTCACATTATGAAATATGATGAATATAATGCATAATGTAAATAATATTACATAGATTTGTACATAACATTAATGCACACATTCATCTCAAATAAAACGAATGTGTGTATTTACTGTGACTCCCCTCTGCTCTCTGGGAGGGTTCTGTAGATAAACAGGTTGCTGATTGGCCACACGAACGAGGGCCTGCGAGCCGGTTGGTTCCTGGACAGCGTTCAGATCTGGGTGCCGGTGCACGGGGTGCAGTACATGTTCCCCAGTCACCGCTGGCTCTGTAAGGACGAGGCTGATGGGAAGGTGGAGGTGGAAATCTATCCAAGTGAGACGCTGGAGATAGAGAAACGTGTGTATTTCTCAATTATGCATCTGACAGATGCATTCTCTTGGAATCATATCCTTGCTTTTTTAATATATTTGACCGTTATCTGTGAAATTCATGCTGAAATCTAACTACTGTGGAATCAGAATGATCAACCATTGTTTTTTCTACAGTGATCAATTATGAAGTTACCGTGGTGACAGGAGACGTGTGGGCTGGGGGGACGAATGCGAATGTCTTCCTGCAGATTTATGGCGAGGAGGGAAAAACTGAACTAATACAGCTGAAGAGCCGGTCCAACAACTTTGAGAGAGGAACCACTGAGATCTTTAGGGTGAGTTGTATATGAATCTTACTGTATGTTTTAAAAGCTAAGGCATCTGATTGTTTGTGTCTGAAGAGATGCATTTTCATTGGTTGATTTAAGATCGAGGGCCTAGATGTGGGACGGGTCTATAAGATCCGAATCGGCCATGACGGTTCAGGAATAGGGGCTGGATGGTTCCTGGAGAAAGTGGATGTTAAACGACTGGTAATGGCAATGGTGAAACCAGAGAAGAAAGAAGAGGACAAGAAAGATAAAAAGAAGAAAAAGAAGAAAAAGGTGAGATAGGAGCTAAGTTTAAATTTTAATAAAACTGTATTTTAGTCATTTAAACCTTAATTTAGACTTTATTCAGTCTAGTCCAGCAACTATTTGTTCAGTACTGAGAGTGACCAAATTGAAAAGATTTTTTGAACTACTATTTAAATATTTAGTTTTTACACTCATTAATCATCTCTAGGAGGAAGAAGAGGAATCCCCGGGTGAACTGAAGGAGGTTGTTCGAACTTTCAGTTTCCCATGTGGCCGATGGCTCGCTCGGGATGAAGAGGACGGAGAGATACTCGTGGAGCTGTGTGCTGAGGATTATGAAGATCTGGAGGGTATAGAGAGAGATTCAATCCTCTACAACCAAAAAGTATATATATAAAAAAACTATGAATTATAGTAAATTATTTGTTTATTTAAAACATACAAACTAATAAATTAAATTTTTTTTAATCATGATTAATTTATATATATAACTTAAATAATTTTTAATATATTTACAATTTAATTTGATACATATTAAAAATATAAATATAATTAAAATATAAATTAAGAAATACATACTGATAAATGTAATATGCATACAAAGTTATGTATATATTTTAAATTATAAAAAATATTTAAAATACAATTCATAATTTATGAATTTCTCTATACATTTTAACTTTTTTACATTAAATATTTAATTTAATATTATAACAAAGTTCTTTTCATGAAAAGTTGCTTATAAATTGCTCATTTGCTTAAAAATATATATATAAAAAATAAATTAAAATTCAATTGTTTGCTATTTTGTTATCTAATAGACTGAGATTCAGACATGCCAAGTCTGTCAGAAGTGTAAAAATACCTTTTGTCACAGTAGCAATGTCCCTCCTGATACATCAACAGAAGTGAATTTTGAGAAGACCCTTGTGTGTTCCTGTGTTTTAGAGAACTCATACGAGGTTCATGTGTTCACTGGAGATATGATGGGGGCCGGAACCGATGCGAGTGTTTACATTGACATCTATGGAGAAATGGGCGACACGGGCGAGAGAAAACTACGCAAGTCAAACCACCTTAACAAGTTTGAGCGCGGACAGGTGAGTGGAAGAAGACACACACACATTCACACTGTATAGAGAATGCATCTGACTGAGGATAGTCTTCAGGAGGATGTGTTCACGATCACTGGGATGGATCTGGGGCTCTTGAAGAAACTGAGGATTCGTCATGACAACAAGCAGGCGAATGCTGCGTGGTATCTGGACCGCGTCGAGATCTTTGATACGAAAGATGAAACCATGTGAGTATCATGCACGTAATGTACTTTATTTCAAAATTTTTTATTATTTCATGCATTGTACCAAACTTAGCCAGTGGCTAGTTTTTTTATATTTAAGAACCACCTTTGTTTCTATTAACATTTCTCAGGAGAAATAAAAATAGATGAAAAAGATGCAAATTGTTGATGTACAGTAAGAGTTGAGTTATACAATTTATATGATTTGCAGTCACGTTAGATGAGAAATGTTTGAGTTTCTATTGAGATCTCGGACTTTTGATTGCAAAAAATGCTTAAATATTCATTGTAAATAAATACATTTTAAGGAAGTAAATAATTTAAAATGTATAAATTAATGAATACATTGAAATTACAAATATCTAGCAAATCTGAGCACAATTTAAGACATCTTTTGAGATCATCAGGAGGAGATATAGGATTACTAAGCCATTGTTTTAGTATTATTATTGTACTATTATAGTTTTTGTTAACATTTTGAATTAGATTTGATTTATTTTATATATATATATATATATATATATATATATGTTTAATATACAAGTTTTAATATTTTCATATTTTATTTAAATGTTAGTAATTTTTAGTAAATAATAGTTTCATTAGTTCCCCCCCCAAAATATGGTTTTTATGACATTTTAGCTTTCAGTTTTAGCTTATTAAGTTTTAATTGTTTTAATATTTAAAACTTATATGAAAATGAGAAATGGTTCCCTTGCTGAAATATACTGTATATATAAATATATATATATATATATATATATTTACAATTACTTTTATTACAGTTAATGTTTATTCTATTTCAAATATTGAAAATGTTTTAGTTTTAGTTTCAAAGTTTTTACTTTAAAAATGACTATGGACTGTGCTGACTGTATTTGTGTGTGTTGTTCAGGTATTTTTTCCCCTGTCAGCGCTGGTTGGCGGTTGATGAAGATGACGGGCAGCTGGGCCGTGAATTAGTGCCTGTAGATGAGGCTTTCATGAAGAGAGAAGAAGATGAAGAAGAGGAGTCATCGCCTGCTCAACTCGGACTAGAGCAAAAAGGTTTTGAATGTCACACAAGTGTTCGGCTTTAACCTAATGCTATTTGCTCATTGCATTGACTATGTCTGTGTGTATAGCCATGTCAACCACATTCACAATGAGAGTAAAAACAGGGGAAAAGAAGAACGCCGGGACGGATGCAAATGTGCATGCTATTCTTTACGGAACCAAAGATGACACTGGTAACTATAAAAACAATTCAGACTGTACTGTTAGTACTGCTATTAGCCCATCCGCTACTGAAAGTGTGTTTGTGTGTGTCAGGTATCATTAATCTAAAGGCGTCTAAGAACTATAAGAATAAATTTGAGTTGGGGCTGATTGACGAGTTCACCATAGAAGCAGTGGACATCGGAAAACTCAAGAGAATCCGCATCGGACACGACAACGCAGGTCAGATATCACTCTAGAATGATTAACATATTTATGCAAATATGTTGAATCTGCGTTCTGTAGATGCAGTTGAGGACTGGTTGAGTTCAGACCTGTGCATTGATGATTGACGTGTGTGTGTGTGTGTGCTCGTTTGTGTGTTTACACTGTAACGAATCGCTGTTCTTTTTACAGCAAAAAACAGAAGTAATGCACATCCATTCCTATAAAAAGAGCTATGTTATTTAGAGATAGCATAAAGACATGAGTTGTTTGTACTCTAAAACACGATTCTACTTGCATTTGGTTATTTCCTTATTTTAAAAATACTTCATTATAAAGTGAAAGTCATTTATTATGCATCAAAAACACTACTGTTCATTTAGGGTTGGACAAATAGAAATGATTACTTTTATTTAGCAAGGATGCATTAAATTGATCAAAAGTAACAGAAAAGACATTTATATTGTTACTAAAATGGCTGTTTCAAATAAATGCCATTTTATTTATTAAGAATATGCACCATGTGACACTGAAGACTGGAATCATGATGCTGAAAATTCAGCTTTGAATAAATGTCATTTTAAAATATATTCACACAGAAAAGAGTTATTTTAAATTAATAATAATATTAATATATATATATATATATATATATATATATATATAGTAATAATATTTCACTATATTAATGTTTTTACTGTGTTTTGGATCAGATAGATGCATTCTTTGGTGATTATAAAACATGTTCTAAGTGTAAAACTAAAACAAGTTAATTAAAGAAATAACGGTTTTAATTAAAATTGGGTGATGTGCATGCGTAATGAATTGGGTAAGGTTTGTGCTTGCATAATGATGAATCTGTGTCTGTGTCTTTGTCATTTATGCCTTTATGTCTTTTTTTGCATTAAATTATCACCTAATTTGTGATGATTTAATTCCACTGGTTTTCTCCTGGCTCTCTGAATCCAGCATTGGTGTAAATCCTACAGACAATTACTTACAGTGTACATGTGTGTATGTGGATGTTGCACGTGTCTCTATGTGTGTGTGTGTGTGTGTGTTTGGGGGGGTGTTTGTCCTGTTTTCTCAGGTGTGTCTCCAGGCTGGTTTCTGGACTGGGTGGAGATTGATGCTCCATCTCTGGGTCAACTGCTGCGCTTTCCCTGCGGCCGCTGGCTGGATAAAGGAAAAGACGATGGTGCCATTGTCAGAGACCTGTACCCTAATGAACTGCAGACAGTACTATACACACCCTGTATGATACAGCTTTATAACAGACTAAAAATACACCTTATTTACTTCATGTGTCATAAATACAGAGACAGATGAGAACACATCCTGTTTTGTGTTGCAGTTGTTCCCTATGAGATTAAAATCTTCACCAGTGACATATTTGCGGCGGGAACGGATGCAGACGTCTTCATCATTCTGTACGGGCAGAATGGAGTGTGTTCGTCTCAGAAGTCTCTCTGCGTCAACAAGAGAGAGAGGAGGATGTACTTTGAACGTGGGGCAGAGGACATGTTTATCGTCGAGGTAAATGAGCAGATCATATCTGTGCTGCTCAGCATATATATATAAAACTAGGATTGAAAAAGGATGCTATTCGTCCTGCTTTATGTGTTGAGTTTTGCTGGAGAAGTTTTGTTGCTGGACCAACAGCAGACAGGTACAACTAGCACAAACCAGCCAGGGTTATTTTAGTATCACTGGGAAACCTTTATAGTTTTTACTAAAAGGTTTTAACGTTCTGTTTTCACTTTAGTTTTAGTTCAAGTTTTAGTAATTTTCTTGTATGTTTTTGTCATTGTTAGTAGTAGTAATGTTTATATAGTAGTGCTGTTAAACAATTTTTCATAATATATGTTTGTTTACATATTTTATTGTGTATAAATAAATACACACACATGCATATATATATATATATATATATTTAATAAAAATAAGTTATGTTTATATTTGAAATATATTTATATATAATATAATTTATATGAATATAAATTTATATATATATATAAATATTCTTTAAATATGTACTGTATGTGCATGTATTTATATTTAATGTAAATAAAACTGTATTTTTGGTGCAATTAATCACCATCAATCATTTGACAGCACTATTATATAATTTTCATTCATTTTAGAACATCAAGTGAAGCAAAATTAAAATGAGAAATGTTGCCTTGGTAACTATATAAAATAACATTTTATTTTATTTAATGTAATATATATATATATATATATATATATATATATAGTAATTATATATTATATTTATTTATTTTTTTTTTCAATTATCTTTTTGGTTACACTTTATTTTGAAAGTCCACTTTAGACATTCTGCTAACTATAAGTAACTTTGTAACTACATGTCAACTAATTCTCATTTATTCATGTCTACTAACTCTCAGAGTAGACTGTTAATCAGTGCTAGTTGACGTGCAGTTGCAAAGTTACTAGACTGTCTAAAGTGGACCATTGAAATAAAGTGTTATATAAAATAACCATGAAACCAACTTGAACTAATAAAATTTAATCTGCATGAAATGCAATTTTATTGCAAGGCTTACACTCACAGCAGTGATGCTGATGTTGATTCTGTGCTTCTGCAGTTGGAGGACATTGGTGATATCATTGAGAAAATCCGTATCGGTCACGATAATCGAGGGGTGAATCCTGGCTGGCATTTAGACCGCGTGGAAATTCGCAGACTTCTCCGGAAAGGGAAGGTATTGAGCTTTATCTTACAGCACCTTCTGTTAGAAAGAGATCAACTGCTTGTGTACAAATCTCCCTGTGCTGGACGTGACAGACTTCTTGAAATGCAGTTGGGTTTGTGTAATCTCAGCCCACAGCATTTTTTGGAAAACGCTCAAGTGATCCAGAAATGCATATCCTGCCAGTTTCAACCCCCTACAGTAAATTACACTTAAAACGGCAAACTGTGGCTGATCCTTCCACATGTTGGTCAGACGTGCCTTTCCTGTGTAAGTGGGCGTTTTTGGCCAGACTAAGCTATGCTTTGGACCAGATATATTAGTCTTAATTCTGGCAACGTGAAACTTGTTTGAGTGTAGAATGTTCCCGTTTGGCTGTGGAAAACCTTCTTTTCCTCTCCGCTGTCTGTCGTACACCCATTTCATTGACCCACATCTGCTCTCTGTTGCCGTTTGTATAATTAGTTCCAGTGACTACTCTTCTCTGACCTGTCGCTCCACTCCAGCGCTATCTGTGTACAGTAGAGGAGTGAAACACTGCCTCAGCTCAAACTCTGGTATCACGTCCACCGTTTACCAGCAGAAACTGTGCATTTACAGTGTCCTTATTTAAAGAAATTCATATTTTCATTCAGGAAGGAAGCATTAAGTGCATCAAAAGTAACAATAAAAACATTTATAGTGGTACAGAAGACTTTTTAAGATAAAAAAAATGCCAATTTGAAGACTGGAGTAATGATGCTGAAAATACAGCTTTGCATCACAGGAATAAATTACATTTTAAAATACATTACAATAGACAGCAGCTATTTAACAACTGTAATTTCACAATTTTCACTGTATTTTATAAATGCAGCCATGGTGAGCATAAGAGACTTCTTTCAAATAAATCTTACTGACCTCAAACTTACAGCCTTGACACGGCCTGTGTGACAGATTTTGATATTCGATGCATTATTTTATGAGTTAAATTCAAACTTGTCACCTCTACCCCATTTTTCTGCCCAGACTGGTCAGTTTACCACTAAACAGGTAATCCTGCAGGATGAAGTACTGCAAGAGTGAATAAATGACACATTTAAAGGGTTAGTTCACCCAAAAATGGAAATTCTGTCATTAATTACTGTTGTTCTAAACCCTGTAAGACCTTCTAAGTTCCTCTTCAGAACACAAATAAAGATATTTTGATGACATCAGAGAGCCATCAGACCCTCCATAGACAGCAAGGGTCCTGCTATGATCAAGATTCAGAAATGTAGCAAGGACATTGTTCAAATAATCATCAGTGGTTCAACTGTAAATTTTGAGGGTGAGTAATTAATGCCAGAATTTTAATTGTTGGGTGAACTAACCCTTGAACCTTTGAATGAAGACCTCATGGTATTATCAATCAGATTTTCTTGAATAAAATGTAAAGGACTAATATTCAACATGTCAAGACTCAAAAATGTGTGTTTTTATGCAGGGCTCTGAGACTGCAATATTCCCATGTGAGGGATGGTTGGCTCGCTCGGAGGAGGACGGCGAGACGATTCGAGAGCTGGTGCCGTCTGACATCATTGTGGAGAAACTATCACGAGATGGTACCCTCAAAGTCATTGAGACCGAGGTGGACGACGCGCTGGAGAGTAAGTGTGTGGACAATTTATCATTTATAATAACCTATATGTGACCCTGGACCCTGGTCTTAAGTCGTAAATGCAATAATGTAACGTAACATGCATTGCTAAAGACTTCATTAGGACAAAAACTAATTTAGAGTTCTTCTGCACCCTCAGATTCCAGATTTTCAAATAGTTGTATTTCAGCCAAATATTGCCTTATACTAATCGATTATCTCAGTTGAAAGAAATAAAATACCCTTATGAATGCTTTTGTGTTCACAAACATGTGTACTATATTTATGCATTTCACAGTTCTTTGCAAAACGGCTGCATTCAAACTATGCATTTTTTGATTTATTCATTACCTGGGAATCAAACCCATAACCTTGCAAGTACAATGCACTACTGTTTGAGCTAGAGGAAGACTAGTGGATATTTGTGTGTGTTGCAGTACACACATATACAGTGACGGTGACCACAGGGGATGTGTATGGAGCGGGAACCGATGCCAACGTGTTCATCACTCTTTACGGAGACATGGGCGACACTGGAGAACGGAAACTCAGCAAGTCTGAGAACAGTAACAAGTTTGAGAGAGGATTGGTAAAACACACAAATACATCATCCTAATGCCTTCTTAATTTTGGATTAATTTTAAGTGAAAATTTAACCTATATGAAACTGTTGTGGGAGTATCCTCATAACGCTTGTCAGGTTTTACTATCTCGTGTCTTCAGACATTTTGATACCAATAAATCAAAGACCATTTGACCAAAAAATAATTTCATCATTGGGCTCGGTAAGATTTTAAAAATGTCTTTGAAAGTTCTGCTCACAAAGGCAAAAATAATATCAAAAATGTATCAAAGATACAGTAAAAATTATGAGATATTGTTACATTTTAAATTAACTGTTTTCAATTTTAATATATATATATATACATTTATATTAAAATTAGTGCTGTCAAATCACGATAAATTGCACCCAAAAAAAGTTTTTGTTTAATTTATTATGTATATATACACACACACACACACACACACGCATATGCATGTATATATTTAAAAAAATAAGTTGCATTTATATATTACATATATTTATGTATAATATAATATAGCATATATATTAGTGCTGGGCAATGATTAATCGCAACCAAAATAAAAGTTTTTCTTTACATAATATATGCGTTTATGCTGTGTTTATTTATTATGTTTATA
>JAUCMS010000023.1:1112517-1126186 GCA_032357445.1 Enteromius radiatus
TGCAGAGGGAGCATCACGGCTCTAGCTCATTCCTGATAGGAGAAATCAGAAATGTTGCAACTGTCCCCACTCTCCCCAACATTCTGTTTGGGTTGTCACAAAATTAGATTTTGGATACTAAACCTTATTTGGTTCCTGTAAATAACCAAACAGGAACTATATGCTAACGTTAGGTGAGCGTTCTGTGTTTGCTTGGATAATGTGTCAAGACTTTCATTTCATTTCAGCCACCATCATGTGATACATCGCATTGACTAATCAGACACAGCCCAACAACAGCACTCTGTTTCCATGGTGACTGAGACTAACACACTCACAGGTAGATGCTGGACTCGTTCCCGCCGATGTCTGGAGACTGCAGCTTCTGCACCAGGATTATGATGATTCCAATGAAGAGGACAAAATTAATCTGAAAGGAAATGCATGCAATAACATGGAATATGTCTCAATTCATACAGTGCGTAAATAAATTAATATGTTTTATTCATCCACCTTTTAGCTCTAAAAACATAAAATATATAGATTTTTTTGGCTTACCATGATAGATGCCACAACGGGTCCCTTGATCACCCACCAGAGGGCAGTATTATCATTCATGTCCCAGCAACTGCAGAAATACGATTGATTAACTGTAAGAAGCTTCATTGCTATTGTTCGGCTAAGTCACATGATTTAGCATCTAAGAGTTCAGAATCATAAACTGCAAGCTTTTGAAAGAAAATATAATTCAGCGTGTACATTGATTATTTCCTATTAATTTTCCTAACCATGTAAAGCCTGACATGTGAAATATCAGTCCGAAATATTAAACCGAATATTGGAAATAATATAAAATATTTGCACATATACTGTATATGTTTTTGTTGAGCATCATGTTCGACACATCAGCCTTTTATGGCACACGCAGTAAGAATAAAGAGCTCATATTCAAGGAGAAAAAACACATCAGTTTCATTCGGAGGCTCAAACTCAGCAAAATTAGACAATTTGGTGCAGATTCTGATATTTATATGGCTAAACAGTAAAAGATGAAATTCCGATAGCTATGTACATAAAATGCATGTAAATATCTGTTGCCTCTATATCTTACAATAAAATGTGTTAGTAATTTGACATGTAGGTGTTTTTTAATGACCTAAGCTCTGTAGTTTTTATTGTAGGGCAAAATGTATAATGCAATATCATATAATGATGATTAAGAGAATAAATGCTCCTGAACCTGAAGATCATAATTGATACTCACATTCAATTCTTCCCAAAAAAACAAAGATGTATAGTTAAAGTTACTCTTGTTCCTCTAGAAAAATAACTAACAATATAAAACGTATTGTATCAATTAGATGACAGAAAGCGTGTAGCTAATTTAGAGGCTTTAGAAATTTGCATATGAAATATGATTTAGGTTAATCGATGCTCCTGGTCTAATTGTGCGTGATTATGTCAGAATAGTAATAAAATGTAATTAGAAATATATGAGTTGCACCTTTTCATATGCATCACATTCAGCTTGTTACTGACTATTTATGTAATCCAACTCCCAAAAGACATTTTTACACAAATCTGGACTAAATCATTTGTATTTGTTAAATGATAACCAGATGGCACCCGAATTAAACATGCAACATAGTGAAGTTATGTAACAAAGCAGTGTTTTCTTATTTAAAACATAAAAAATAGTATGTAGTCCTTTCCAAACATAGTCTCATTCTAGTGACGCTGTAGTTCAGTGCCAGCAAATACAATATATCAGGCTTTGTTTATGCGGCATTGCACGTACCCAGAATTATCAAAATGAAGGCGCAGAACTGCCCATATGGTCACACAAATGGTGGGCGTTCCTAAAAGCGCAAGAGGAAATTTGTCAGACCTCAAAGCTGTTCTCCAATGCATTTAGACCATCAATATGAACACATTACATACAGTATGCCAGCACAACAAATCACATCATAAAGAGCCAGTGGCCAGTTAATACACAAACACCACACTCCATTTCCCTCCATATCTACGACTGTGACGCATAATCAATCATAAACAATCCATTTTTTCCATGATGCATCACCGGGACATACCCCAGCCGATGATGGTGTACCAGTAGAAGTAGCGTCTCTCAGGAAAGAAGGTTTCCACCAGGAGCGTGAAGAGATAGAGACCCTCGATGAAGAGCCAGAAGTAGTTAGACATCACACAGTAATGGAAGAAGACCATCACTGCCTTACACCCCACCTGAACACAGACAAACACATTCAGCTTTGCTTAAGAATACAACGGATCCTGTCAGAAATCCATTTTACATTCACATTAAAAACTAAAGGATCTTTATTGGCATCTGTGCTTCGATGAAGAACCATCCATGCAAATGTTATTTAAGGTAAAAAAAAATAGTTTGGTGTCCTGTTGCTGGAAATACAATACAAAGTAAAAAAAAGCTACATACTTAGTTTCTTACTTTTTCAGAAAGCACATAATGTGAAGTGTGGAAATGTGAAATAATATAGGCTACTTAATATTATACATTTATTCAGTTGTGAAAATTAACAAATTAGTTATTAAGAGATAAAATGTAAAAAAAAAAAGTGTTTCTCTTTGATTATGTTTTTGTCATAATTGTGCAATATACTAATTTTCATAGCGTGATTCTCAGTAAACGGTACTTAGGGTCAGTTTGACTTGCAAATGTCATACTATTAACTATTAAAATTATGTTTAAAACATAACAATTGACAACAAAAATGTCTACGTTTTTAATTCCACAATTATAACAAGTGATATTTCAATGATATTTTCACCCCTATACTGTAGGAAATGTCTCTGGTTTCGGAAATCTTACATCCCCATTCAGGCATATTTTATAAAACAGTACATAACTAGCATAAATAGCACATAACTGACAGGACTTTATCCATTAGGAAACGATTTAAATGTGAAAACTGACACTGGCTATTTGATGTATGAATACAAACGGATAGCTTTCTCTTTGTATTATAGGTTTTCTTAGGTCAAATAGTTTAAGTTGGTCAATTTGGAATAACAGCTGATTTGTTTCTGGTTCATAGTGGTCTGCCAGGTAGTTTAGCTCCTAGATCTTTACCCAGCTGTAAGGAACTGGTGCATCCTTCATGAACCATCATGCATCCTTCCCTCTTACAGACGGCATGTACGTTTCCTTTCACAATTTCGAGTGTCAGAACACCCCAAAGTCTTTAACCATGTTCATCAATTACCCTCTGATTCAATTCAGTGCTAAGTGATGTCATTAACATGGCCTCTGATTGGCTGGGGGAAAGAGCTCAGAGCCCTCATTCAGGTGTATAATGAGAGCGTGCACATTTTTATAAGCTATTCATATGCTAATACGGAAATAATGGAATATTTCCAGAGCGGCTTCATGATAATTACAGCTGTTTGTCAGGCACAGACGGGGGAAACAGAACGTGTAGAACGTGGGGCAAAGGCTTGAACATAAACGGATGGGGTTATTATTAGTCTCTGGATTTCACATGCAAATAGCATCCAGACAAACTCTGGCCATACTAACAGTTTCCGTTTATGGGTGATTCACTGTGAAAGCAAAGCCTATAGAAAAACTTTAAACCACACACACACACACACACACACAAAAACTATTAACAGAATAAAACGTGTGCTCCTTACAGTATGATCAAAACAGTTCTCGCTGCCCTCCTCTGCATACAGGACCCCATCTTTAATGAACACAGAGATGGCTCTCAGGATGAAGGACACAAACAGGTTCATGTGGATGAAGTTCCTGGTGCAGTGAAGCTTCCTGTTGACAGACGTTCAAAGAGAGGATTACGGCGTTGTTAGGAGATTGAAATTCTAATGTGTTCGGGTGGGCAGCTTGAGGGTCTGTATCAATGTGCAAACACTCATCAACGCTTCTTTGAAGCCCTCTGCATCTTATCATAATGTACATCATACACAGGTTCTTCAGATCACTCTATTTGCCTTTTAGGTACTTTAAAGCACCACTACACAGATGCTCTCCTAAAGAACTAAAGAAAACAAAGTACTCAAAAAGCTTCTTCATTTGCATCAGGCTGTACCATCCTTTTTCATTGTACTTTAGGTCAATCTCACAACTGGGCGATAGTAATAATATAACTAATAATATTTTGCATGAAGAAAATTCAGTAGCAGTTTTGTATTTGTAGTGAAATACTAATTTTTCCTAACATAAGCAAACCACTGCTGATAAAGTATCAAAAGTAACACGGTAATACTGTGTTTTGGTGTGCATCATGTGTTTAGAGTTTCATCAGTATATGTTGAACTGACCTGAATCGGCAGAGAATTACCATAGCGGTGGTCAGAGACACCAGAGATGTGCTGTAGCCCACCGTATAAAGAGCTTTCACAGACTCATAATAAATATCCTTGGGAAAGGGAAGAAAAAAACGTATTCTGAGAACTGCATGGTATACTCTTGTAAAATATGAACTCACAATCACAATTTATTTTGCAGCCAGTTCTGAGAACTGTATGATATAAACTCACAATTGTAAAAAAAAAAAAAAAAAAAAAAAGTCAGAATTGTGACTTTGTCACACGATTCTGAGTTATTAAGTTAGAATTCTGAGATATAAAGTCACTGACTTTATGACAGTTCTGAGAAAAAAAAACGTTTTATTTTTCAGTGGTGGAAACAGCATTCCATAATATTAAGATCTTAGATTTTGGTATTTTGCCAAACCTCAGTTTAGAGACAGGTATAGTCCAGATAGAGAGACCGGATCTGAAAGAATGAGAGATATTTTGGAAAAGCAGTAGACTTCAAGCTCCACTTTTGATAATTCATGTCTCATTCTTGTAAAGGGGAACTATCTTATGACATTTCATTGTTGGCGTTTCTTTCGCATGCATGATCTGACGTGTTAAAGCATCTTTAGAGCCCACCAGTTTCCCCTCTTCCCTTTCCTATCTATGCACTCATAGTCAGTCGTTGTGAATGTCTAAGATTGTGTGTGTTTGTCGGTCTCTTTTGGGTGGACTTGTTTCTTGCTCTGGGTCGGGGTGGTTATTTTGGGCTCACAGTCTAAGGCGCACTGCTGCGAATCTGTATTTACGCTTCTCCGATTGGCCTGTTTTATTTGTGTTTCTCTCACTGGTGTCGGTGTTTGACCGGCTGTGTTTTTGTGTTGTGTTTTGGCATGTTGTGTTAGCTTGACTTGTGTTTTCTGCTATATGGCGAAGAGAAAAAGAGGGCTTTTTAGTTTGAAAGGCAATTACTCTTCAGTCCTAAATGAAATGTTTGATTGTGAATTCAAACTGATCAAGCTTTCAATTTCAATTGAGCTGAAGTTAAATCTTCAATATATTTAAGTGATTGTTATGCAAAATGTACTTTCTTTTATCAGTTATTCACCTTCATGTTTGCAGGAAACACAAAATGAGTATGCAAGGAGAAATTCAAATCTGCTAAATATACATTCAGCCTAAATGATATGTGCATCTATAATTAAATGGTAACACTCCTCTCTTTTCTCACCTCAAAAACTTTCCTAAAAATTGCAAAAATACACAAAACAACACACCCCTTACTGTGCATATCCAGCCCAAACAGCTAAAATGCTATGTGAGGTATGTTGTAGTTTTGCAGTAGAGTTTTTTTTAGAAAGGACAAATAAATGCCTTAATTAGATAAAGCAGATCAATACAACATCAATCAATACAAAACTGTTTTGTTTGAGGTATAAATCACAGTCAGTTATGCAAACACACTGAAACAATGTCGTACTGGTGTTGTGTAAATGTGGGTCAGAAGATTGAGGTCAGATACTGTGGATGATGATTTGTTTGGTTCATTTTGTACATTTGTTACGTCCGGGCAACAGAGCAGATGTCCGTGCAAATAAACACAATTTATGCATAAATAAGTGTATTCATAGCACTACACACTTGAAAAATATTTCGCATTCATCAATAGTCTCCATTTGGGAAGAAACATTGAGTCTTCAAACACACACACACACAGTATTATGTAAGTAAGCACAGTGGCACTTTTCTCTGCGAAGCGCTGCAGCGGAGTTTCCCGTTGGTAAACCACACACACACACACACGTACACGTATATGAAGTGAATGAGTGTTAAGAATAAGAAACACGCTCACAGAGAGGAAAGACTATAGATCTCACTTTAGATCTACATGAAAAGCTTCATTCAATGAGTTTACTGAAAAGAGCAATTCTACATGTAATGGCTCTTTAGAAACAGGCTATATTTAAGGCCTAGTGCAGTTTGCTTATCATATTTATATATCATGTTATCTTTAAAAAGGATGGTTCTTTATAGTAACAGTTCTATTTAGAAGCGTATTGCCTTGAAGAACCGTTTTATACTAAATTAGCTAATTTAGTTCATTTATGCATTTTTATTTTATTTTTTCTTTAAACTGTATTTTTTATATATATATATATATTTTTTTTTTCAAAGCACCTCATTATTGTTTTTCTGGAGCTCAAACCTCAAAACTATCCTTCGGAAATTTTCTATAAATTGGCTATAATTTTTTTTACTTTGAAATTATAACCAATCATCTACCAACTGCCATTTTTCTTTTTTTTAATCAATATTAACACCATTAAAAATCGATGTACTGTCGCACATTTGAATCGTCATTCTTTATGGAATCTTATAAAAAGGGTTCTTTTTTTAGAACCAAAAAGGTTCTGCTGTTGCTACAAGCTGAGGAACCCTAATCTGGCAGTGTTTAGACTTTATTATAAGGCATTGCAGTATTATCATAGTGCTTTGTGGAGTACAAATGTAAATAACTTAATTGGTACTGTTAGTTACTTCAAAGAATAGGCCTACTCTGGTAATACCATGGTACTTTGATATAGACTCTACCATAATTCTGAACGGTTGCTATGGCACCTTTTCAAAAAACATGGGGATTAATCATGGCAATTAATTGATGCTGTAGGGCGTGGAAGAAAATAGGTATTACTATCAAGGTAGTGTCCAAAAACAAAGTATTACCATAGTACCACATCCAAAAAGCTATGGTAATGCCATGGTATTTCTTTTGTAAGGGTGCTGCTCTCTCTCTGTCTCTATCTCTATCTCTCTCTCTCTCTGTAGTCTGTCATTAGGGTTTTAAAGGGAAGCGTGTGGTTGTTTCCGTAGCGATGGTCATCTGGAGGCGGGAGTGAGCGGTCAGTAATATAGCAGGAGTACAGAGGAGACATACGTATATATAAACATAATTACTACATGCGCACCCAGCAAAATATACATCTCACAGCCTACAATTACGCCTCCCTCCCTCCCTCCCTCCTCCTCTCCAGCTCTGCTCCTCCGTTTCTCTCTCAGAGCAGCTGCCAGCACGTAACAGGAGGGATATTTTTGAGGTTTAATTTAATTTATGAAAGCTGATCCAGTTTTTGTGGATTTGTGGGTGGACTAGTTCATTTTGCGGAGTTTATTTTTCCTAGTTACACCTGACACAGTTCAGAGCCCAAATACCACGGATAAAAATACAGTAATGCATTAAAAGTACCACAAAGTACCATCCTGTTACCATGGCTTCTTGGAACTCAACCATTGATTTTTTATATATATATATATATATATATATATATATATTTTAACCATTATAAATGTCATACTTAAAATCTTAAACTATAAAAAAATCAATGTTGCAGCTAACTGGAAAAAAAGAAAAATAAATAAAATAAAATAAACACACAACAAATTACACAGCACATAACAAAATGACTAAAACCTAAACTAAAATTAAAAATGTAAATAAATTATTTATAGTTTACTTCTTACATTTTTATTTTTAATTTTAGTAATATATATATATATATATATATATATATATATTTTTTTTTTTTTTTTTTTTGGATTGCAATTAAAATGAAAATGTGTATAAACTACAAAAGTATCTTGATATTAAAATAAAACGTTATATTGTGGTCTCACCTGTAGAATTCCTCTCGCTCTCGTTCATCCAGCTCAGTAATGATGTACGTGAGCGTGCGCTCGATCCTAGGAATAATCACTGAGAGCGAAAAAAATAGGAGTGTCATGATATAGTGCTTTTACAAGAAGCCTGAAGGTTTGATTGAGATCTCACCGTGCTCGATGGCGTTCACGCGCCGGTTTGTGATCTTGATGGCCTCATCCAGCGTCACAAAAGAGGTCTGTAGTGAATGAACCACATACAGACTGATTAAAAATGTCCTATATTTTCTTTTGTGGATATAAATAGAAACATTCCTACCTGCAGTGAGGCCAGCTCCACAAGAAGCTCCACTGCTTTGGCATAGTTCCTCTTGAGCCGAGACAGCTGCTCTCCACCTCGAGCCAGACCGGTGAGCTCATAACCTGCGGAGAAGAGAAAATACATCCGAAATGACGATGATGTGTTCAAATGATCTTCAGTATCTTGCTTTTCACAAGCTATTACTCTCAGGCCATCTGTAGACGAGTTTGTTCCTTCATCAGGTTTGGAGAAATGCATCAGTGTCTCAGCAACGGATGCTCTGCAGTGAATGGGTGCCGTCAGAATTAGAGTCCAAACTGCTGATAAAAACATCACAATAATCCACAACCACTCCAGTATTCTGACGGCACCCATTCACTGCAAAGCATCTGTTGATGCATTGCTATATTTCACCAAACTGAATGAAGAAACACTCATCTTGGATGGCCTGAGAGTCATTTCTGTTAAAACATGAGAACAGGATTCTTACTGTCTCCTCCCTCCTGGTAATGCTCGAACACCGGTAGAGTAACCCCTGAGAACAAACACAGGAGACACTCACAATGAGGCGAGCGGTGACACAACAGATCTGACAAGGTTTTTGTGTTACTAAAAATCATTTAGCTAGCAAACCTGCAACATTGTCCTTTTTTGCTCTGACCTTGACCTGGGCCTTGTTCACGTTCTGAATGACTGTAGTACTGATGGGACAGAATACAAATACCTTCGCTGAGATCTGGCATCAGATTCTTTCTGTGATGCATCATAACGGTGAAAATACATTGCTTTAATGAGATTTTTAACTACCTGAAGTCACCAGCAGCAAATTTGGCCTCAGCTAATGAAAAGGCGGCTTCTCTCATCACCTCTCCCATCAGCGTCTTAGTCTGAAAGATTAAAACAGTCACTGTAAAAAATATACATACTGTACATACCATTTTGAAAATAAGTGACAAAATTAAGTCGAGATTTAAAATAAAAGCATCGTTATGATGTTATACCTCAATGATTTTTCTAAGAATTTGGCGAAATCGCATGGACAGAGCATCGGCTTTCTTCTTCAGCAAACTCCGGCCCGTTTGAGCTCCTTTCAGTCGAGCTTTCATGATGGTCTGAGCCCTGATGCAACACACAATTATACATCACAAACAAACAACAATACAGGCCATAAACATGAAAGTATATGTATGATGACTATTTAGTAATGCAATTGTCATATGGTTGGCATTTATGTTCATACTTCCTGAAAAGTATTATTTTTAGCATTTATTTGATTATTCTAATGCAATTATGTATTGTACATATTGCATATATATATATTCTGTTCTGCAACTCTCAGTTCTGGTCAGTAGACTGTCTGTCGGTGTTTAAGAGGCTCACATGACTGTGAATAATATCACTTCCTCTTCCGAGTCCACTTAAAATTACTTCAAGATTTAGTTTGACTTAATTTAAATGAATCCAAAACACATCTGGAATATTGTCATCCATCATATCGAGTTATATTTTCATTGCACTACAAACAAAATGCATCTGCGTAATAACATATTGACAATATTAGCAAATATAATATAAATTTTTATGTACATTTTAAAACACATACAATACAACATTTATATAAAATACATCATATATTTAAAACGTGCAAATCCACAATTCAACTACATCAAAACAACACAATATACACAAATATTAAAGATTATTTCATTTTGTAATACAATGTAAATTTAGCGCAATGCATACGCTTTCTATGACTCTTTATCTCACATCAATTTATAAATCATAAAACATAGAGGATGCACGACTCGATAAATATCATTTTTAGTGCGTGCTTAGAGATTGTAACTGTTTTATTAAACCATAAACTGCTACAATATGTTCACGTCAAATGCTGTCACTCTGTTGTTTTCATGCACAATTGAATATGATTTGCCTTTATGAGCCGTAATACTCACATTCTAGAGGGAAAAATGTCGATCCGATCTTTTCCGGACATCTTTCTTCTTTATTGAAACACTGTATCAAACTACTGAGACGCTTTGCTGTTGATATCGTCAAATTGATAGTTTAAATATATTGTCAAATTATTCAATATCAGGATTAAATGATTATAATACCATCGCTATGACCCTATCTACAGGACGCAGGATTTGATCAGCTGACTGGAGGTCATGTGATTCCTCCTGAACGCAACGATTGGTTACGTCACTTCCGTGCGTGGATTCGTACGTATCAATATTCACATTTCAAAACAGCACTCAACCATGGATAAACACACACACACACACACACACACACATATATATATATATATATATATATAAAATAGAACGACTATAAAAAACAATCAATATTCTTTAAAGATACGTATCAATATTCACATTTCAAAACAGCACTCAACCGTAATGACCATGGACACACACACACACACACACACACACATATATATATATATATATATATATACTATTCATATAGTTGAAATCTCCAACTATCCTTATGTGACTTTTATTTTGAAATGTGATTGACAGCGGCCGTGATGACGCAACGTCCCTGTTCCCTGATCGCTGCTGGCTTCATTCTTTCTCGGATCGTAGGATCAATGGGCAACTAACGCTCGTAGAAAACGACCGTTTCTAGCGATTTAAAGGGTTTAAAGTGAGCCGATTGTGACACCTGTCAGGTGGGATTGAGTTAACTTTACTTCCGTGATAGTTTGGCTCATGTTGAGCTCGTTTTAGAGATGATATGAGGGTTTTATTGGCTGCTGTCAAAACGCATGTGCTGCATGCGCGCATTTACTTTACACGGATGAGCAGATCATACAGAGATGATGATTATAACCAGACAGATCAATACATAGATTCCTAAACAGATAGATAGATGTATTTTTTGATACCTTCGGCAAAATTAATATGAACACTTGTGTAAATTATGTTAAAACAGTAAAACATTCATCAGAAGATTGCACATTGTGCAATATACAAGCTATCCAACAAAATAATTGACATGAGATTAAAATGAAAATACAATTACACTGACAAATAAAATTCATATTTAAATAATAATCACAAATAATACAATAAACGTATACAAAAATGTATAATGATAAATAAAAAAAAGTGGATTGAAAAAACAGAACAGTACTGTACTATATTGAGCAGTGTTACTTTTATTATTTTGAATCAGTTTTGTTTTAATATTTATGTTTTATTTAGGTTAAAATTATATTTATGTTTTGTAAGTTATAATAGTTTGTTATAAACACACACACACACACACAATCTCAAACTGCAAAGGCCTATTTTGATTAGGTTAAAAACAACACAAGTAGTTATCTGTTTTTGCAAATGAACTCATATTTTTTTAATATATGTCTTAAAAAGCAGTGTGGTCCCTCATATCAGAGTGGTCATACTTAGGTCTGAAGATTGAAAAACATTTTGATATGTATTTAATGGAAAAAAAATCAGATGTCAGATCTGAGAAATAATGAGTGCAGTTAGTCTTGTAACCTGTATTGTTTTGATGTGGTCTCACTGTATATTTGAACAAACTTTGTCTTTAAGTCTCATTTAAAAAGTATAAAAAAAAATATTCAAATGAACTCTGAAAAATGATGTTTTTAGTATTATGATTTTGTTTTTATTATTAACGCAATACCAATAGTTGAGTAATAAATAATGGCGCCTCATGTTGTGTTGGGCAGAGATGCCGGGCCTCAGCTGTAGGTTTTATCAGCACCGTTTCCCAGAGGTGGAGGATGTAGTGATGGTGAACGTGCGCTCCATCGCTGAGATGGGTGCGTATGTCAGTCTGCTGGAGTACAACAACATCGAGGGCATGATCCTGCTGAGCGAACTGTCCCGCAGGCGCATCCGCTCCATCAACAAACTCATCCGCATCGGACGCAACGAGTGTGTGGTGGTCATCAGAGTGGACAAAGAGAAGGGTGAGAGAGAGAGAGAGAGCGGTTCAGTCAGGGGCAGAAATAAACTCAGAGCCAATAGACAGTTTTACTTAAATCAGTCAGAACACTTTAAACTGTTCCTAATAACAACAAACTATTCATATATGCACTACCAAAAAAAAGTTTTTTTTTTTATTAGAAACTAATGCTTTTATTCAGAAAAGCAACATTAAATGAATACATAGTGACAGTAAAGGCATTTGTAATGTTACAAAAGACTTTTATTTCAAATGAATGCTATTCTTTTATTTGAGGGTTTTTTTTTTGTCGTAAGCCATTATTCATTCCCAACCCTGGTTTTACATTTGATCGTTTTAGTGCCTTTTTTTTCTCTTAAGGATACATTGATTTGTCCAAGAGAAGAGTGTCTCCTGAAGAAGCCATCAAGTGTGAGGATAAATTCACCAAATCTAAAACAGTGAGTATGCAGGTGTTTATTTGTTGAAGGTCGTGTTGATGTGTTGTGACGCTGTGCTTGTTGTGCTGCAGGTGTACAGTATTTTACGGCACGTGGCTGAAGTGTTGGAGTACACTAAAGACGAACAGCTGGAGAGTTTGTTCCAGCGAACCGCTTGGGTGTTCGACGAGAAATACAAGAAACCCGGATACGGCGCCTATGACGTCTTCAAACAGGCCGTGTCGTGAGTGTTCAACATCGATACAGCTCACTTTTAACCCAAATATCTTCAAAAAAGATTTTTGCTTTTACCTGTTTTCATCTGTGCATCAAGTGCTGAAAACGAAGCAGGGGTCTTCACGAGAACCTGAAAATGTTCTGCTGATTTACTCTGGGTTTTATTTCCAGGGATCCGTCCATCCTGGACGGTTTGGATCTGACAGAAGAGGAGAGGAACGTGCTCATCGACAACATTAACAGACGCCTCACTCCACAGGCGGTCAAAATCAGAGCGGGTACCTATCGTAGAAATGCGTTACACTTTTCACAATGCAGATCATTACAGAGCACAGTGATTATTAAAGCAGGACGCCCCGCAAAGCCATGGTTTACAGTGAATTTATAACAGGCATAAATTCGGTGGTGTTATTGCTTTTATATTCCATATACAGTACGTAGTAAGGTTCACAAAGTAAAGCAGAGCAAATAAAGTGTAGTTATATTAATAAAAACTGTTGTAGTTCCAACAAAGGGATCGCCGAGCAACGCACAGATGTAAACAAAGGTGTGTGTTTGGAGAGTCATTTACAACAGCTTTGAACTTGGCTCAACCAATCAGTTTTGTAATAAATATTTTTAAGTTACATTTTTGTTTTTTACAATTATTTTAAATAATAAAATGTATTATAATATATAATAAGCCAAACTAATAACAATTAACTTTTATAATGTTTGGTTTCAAGATGTAATTCACAACCATAGCAAGTGTGTGTGTGTGTGTGTATTTATATATATATTAGTGCTGGGCAATGATTAATCGCGATTAATCGCATCCAAAATAAAAGTTTTTCTT
>JAUCMS010000023.1:1145824-1164286 GCA_032357445.1 Enteromius radiatus
GTAAAAAAATTTTTAGAGCACTTTTATTGTAAAGATAACTATGAAAGTGTGAAATTTCCCTTTTTGTTTTTTTTTTTGCAAAACATGATCAAAGGACATGAAAGTGCCCGTAGTCATATATATATATATGTATATATTCGAAATTAAGCAGCACAACTGCTTCATTGAACATTGATAATAAATCAATTACATAATAAATGTATTATGATTTCTGAAGGATCATGCACTCTCAGAAATAAAGGTACAAAAGCTGTCGAAGGTACCCTTTTTTTTACCTATTAGGTTCAAATATGTACACTTTAAATACTAATATGTATCTTTAAGGTACCAAAATGGACTCTTTAGGTACTAACATGTACCTTTTGAAAAGGTACCGCCCAGTGACAGCTTTTGTACCTTTATTTCTGAGAGTGTGTGACACTGGAGTAATGCTTGATAAAGATTCATATTTTAAATATGACAAAGACCATTATCTTAAATTGCAATAATATTTCACAATATAGTTTTTTTCTGTATTTTTGAATAAATGCTGCCTTGAAGAGCATAAGAAACTTTGAAAAACATTAAAAATCTTACTGATCCAATGTTTGAACGTCTCTCTCTCTCTCTGTATGTATATATATATATATATTACATTTTGATGGAAGATTACAAAGACAAGCACTTCTGTTAAACACTGATTCCATGTGTTTGTTAGCATGGAGCTTCTGTCTTACTATAAATTGACCTAAACCCTCATTAATGCCGGCCGTATCCAGGTGTGTGTCCTCATCGCTGGCTGTTCAGTGTGTTTGCATGATCTATTAGTGACTGATGCTGAGATCAAGCATGAAGATGAATGAATATGAAGTGACTGAGAGACTGCTGATGGCCAGCGGTGCAGGAGAAATATGCTTAAATACACTCGCGTTTACGGGGCAGGGCCTTCCCGGTCTGGATGTGGGCGTGCGGGGCCCGTATTTAGATCAGAATCTGTATCTTTACAGCAAGGTAAATAAGCTCTGAATTCACGCTGCTAAATATCCATGGCAAATTGTCAGCTTTAAGTGGTGGTTACGCATCCCAAATGCACATAATTAGAGGAAATGCTTTACGCAGTAAGATTTGTTTCTCCTCTGAACAAGCCATACAGAAACTCAGAATGCTTCAAATGTTTGCTGTTATTCTTCATGCTTAAATTATTTAGCACAGAGGACGTTTGAGAGCACCGCAGGACTTCAGGCGCTGTGAGGGTTTGTCATTTTAGCACCTTTTTGAGCCCTAGGCTATGAAGGCATGCTCAAGGAGTTACAGCATCACAAAAGTGTCGAATCCAAAACAATGTTATCATGATCGTGTTCAGCAACAGACATCTGATTTTAAGCTGCCTCTGTGATTGGCTCATTAAATATTCATGAGATTTTAAAATGATGCCTGCAATCCGTTTGACTTTAATAATGTGATGCATTTCAGACTGAAACACAATACATGACAGAAAAAAGAAGAGACAGGAATTTTATTTGAAAAGTATTTCTATGAAAAGCTACTTGCACTTGAGTGGAAAGGGTTAAAAATATGTATTGAAATTCCTTGACAGATGCAAATAGATAAAGTGTTATAAAATAAACATTTAGGGTGTATTTCAGACTTTCCACTAGTCTGAAAGGGGGGAAAAAAACTAAAGTGCATGTTAGTGCTTTGCTTAAACCAATAAAGCATTTCAGGAATACAAAACATGAAGAGTCTGCAACGCGGTCCAGCGTTAATCCTGACTTAAAATTGACCCTGGGTTAACATGTTGAAGTGTGAAAAGCCCATCGGTAGCCTAACCTTGGCAGGAGCTAGGTGCCCCGGTGTGCCCTCCCACAAGGGGCGTAATGTACCGCGGCCGTGAAACCCGACACCCGGCGCTCGCCACAGCTGCTCTCCAAACTGCTATTTAAAAAAGGAAAAAGGATGAAACTTCCACTCCTGACTCCTCAAATCCCCCAAGCACCAAACATCCAGTAGCCGCTGTAGCCGTTGCCAACCCGGCATAAATGCCGACAGCACCCGGGCAGGACCGGACAGAATCGCCCGCGGATTATTCCCGTCGCTCCACGGGAGGGATTTATGGTGGTGTCGCGCAGCAAACCGGTGGGAGATCGCGCTCATTCCGCACCACGGTTTATCCGATGCATGAGACGACGGCTCGCGCTCTCGGGCAGCGACGCAGTCACGCAGATTAACGGATCAGGATTTTGACTGCCGGGACAAATGAATACAAATGAATTTAGCGACCCGAAGGAGAGTCCGCAGAACCTCTCGTCTGGTGGCCAAGTAAGTTTCAGTTTTAGCTCATATCAGGTACCAAGAGTCACGCAGGTCGGCCACCTCCGCTCGCCGGTAACACCGGGGGACAAAGAGCGCTGGGTGGCTGGATGTTTGCGCAGGGCGCGCTGGTTTGTGTGTGTTGGTGCCGGGTGAATGGGCGCTTGTTCGTGCGCGCCGCTCTACCTGTGTAGCTTGGCCGGCGTTCAGGACTGAACAGAAACAGATCTTTATCTGAAAGGGTCCAGGTGTATCAGCAGAGATGTGTGAGAGCCAGCTCTTTACCATCGTTACGCGCAGGCGGCATAGGTTTCTGGAGAGGTGCAAGAACTCCAAGGTCAGTTTAATGCAATCCTTTTGCGCACAGGCATATGGTCTTGACTGTCTGTGGATCAGGTCTTTGGGTTCATTTCTAACTATAGTGAGCAACCATATAAGTAGGAAGCGTTTTATACTAGTGAATAGGGATGCTAATGGTCCCGACCCTTATAAACCATTAAGGTTCTTTTATGATTCCATTTAATTTTAATGTATTTGAAAAACAAACTGAATGACAATTTAATATAATTATTTCAGATTTACAATACGAACACGACTTTTTCATTTTACTGTTGAATGCGAATTTACTGTTATACTTGGCCTATAACATTTAATTAATGCATTCGTTTAAAACACGTTTGTTTATCTGTCTATTGTTCATCTATGTGGTCTTTAGCATTTTAGCAATCGGTCCTTGTTTGAGTCCAAAAGTGATTCAATGCGATTCATTCTAATTAATTCAGTGGCCTCTTCGATAGAGTGTTTTTTGATTCACTTAAATGAACCGAATCGTAGCCTTTGATTCGTTGAATCGGATCACACTGGTCGGGTTAGGGTCAAGTTATGAATCGGTTGGTTAAATTTTGGTCGATTCAGATTACGTATAGCGGCAGGAAAGTCTGCCAGAGTAGTTTATTTCGTTAGTACCGTGAACTTCATTGGGTTCCGGGGTTTTTTTTAGCACCAGGGAAACGCGCTCTAGGTTCTTGACTGTTGAGTAGCCTATTCGAGGCGCTCGTGGAAACATGGAATTCTTGGACGATTTTTTTGGACACCTCAGTTCAAAATAGGCTCACTGTGCTTGTCTGTATTTGCCACTGAGCATCACAGTGCAAACCGCACAGTGACGCTAAACAAACAAGACTTCCGTTCCTCACACCCACAACCGTGGACGCGTCGCGAGTGAATGAATGAATGAACTTGTTTAGGTCTTAGAATAGCTGACAGGACAGCAAGTTTTAATGAAATGTAAACACAGAATCAAATGTTGGGTCCGGGAACGTTCCCAGTTGTAACGTTCCAGGAAGGTTTCACGCGACATTCCATTATAGAACGTTCATAAATCATAAACTGAGATTGATGGAACCTTGGTTTCAAAGAAGCCAGCAAATGTTTAATCAATTACTGAAGTGAGCTTTTTATGACAATGCTATTATGTGTTTGTTTATAGTGTTTTAAATAACGTTCTGACAACCATTATACATATTTTATGATATACTCGAATGCATTGCATGAATCTGGTGCAGAATAGCTAGAAAAAGGCTATTAATATGAATGAATGAGAAACGAAACTAGCAGGAAAGCCCATGAGTCAGTCTTGGACAACTTCCAGCAAACTTGAATTGTAGTTGTAGGTGACGCTATTCAATTATAGACATAATATCCTATATGTTTTCAATAAAACGTTATTTTTTAATGCAAATATGCCATCCTTCCGCTCAAAGATCTAGTCCCTGAAGTGTAAATTGAAGTGCGCAAGGATATTCCACACAGTAGCTGGTGAACAGGTGTTTCCTGTCATATCTGTGTCTGGTATTTTTGCACAGCTGAAACGCTAAATTAACCAATCAACTATCCGTTTCATAATTATTTGTACTTTTCCTCTGCTTTAGTGCATCTTGTGCGGTCTCTTCTGCGCTCTCTACCGCTGTTCGTTTGTTTTCTGACGGCACTGATCGCTCCTGTGAGCGGCCTGTAACCGGATCCATCGCGCTCCCGCCACTGTCCGCCAGGGTGCGCCCTACATTGCACCAACTCACTACCTGAAAGGAATAATATAATCATGTAGGAGCATCTGTGTAAAAAATATGTTCTCTTTTCCTACATATATAAGTCCAAATTTGAACACAAACTTGTATTTTGCTCCTGAATGTTAGAGTGAAAGGTTGTTGTAGAGCATGGGTCAGATTCTTCCTCATCAATGTCCATCACTGTGTGGCGAACGGAAGGAATTTTCCACTCCCCTATTACTGAAGCAAGAGAGAGAAAGAGAAGGGTTGTTGTACGCAAGCTTTTTAGTTGTCTGTGTACATAGGTGTGTGTTAGTGTGTGTGAGTTTACACATTTGTGTGTACATGTGGTTGCTACCATTGAGAAAATTCCACTCACTAAATAACTTTGTAGGCCTGGAAGAGGGAAACCCGAGAGCTAAATTTACTGTTAACAGCAAAGACACCTTTTACTTTAATGCAATAGACTATTAATAACCTTATATAATAATCTTACATAAGCTAATTATGATGAGTATTTATTTTATTAGATTAGTTTTTCCATTTGGCAACATCTCCTAATGGAAGTTTTATCTGATTTGACTGACTTCTGTGGTCAGTGAGAGCTTAATAACATTAAAAGTTATTTGCAACTTTGACTTTTCTGACATTTTTCTTGTTTTTCTGTTTATTGCGTACAGTTATGGATTAGTTTTTAAAAAAAAAAAAATGTTCCTCTCAGATTCGCAAGAAATAAAGTCAGAATTGTAAGATTAAACTCATATTTTTGACTTTTTTTTCTGTCCAAATGAGTGAAAAAGGTTTGAATTTTGAGATATAAAGTCAGAATTGTGAGAGAAAATGTTGCAATGACTTTTTTTTTATCCTATTTTTATCACACAGCTGTATTATATTCGCTTTCTCTTCTAAATATGCTTCGGTTATTAGATAATAACTTGGATATTTTAGCATCACTGGGTGATGTAAATCTGTCAGTTTAATTTAAAACGTTTTCAGGCAGGTTTTCTCATACAACATTTCCTACAAAAAGTGCAGTTATTGAAATACACAAATATTCACTGGCACAGTGTTTATGAGACTCAAGAGATGCTTGACACACACATGAGTCATTTTCTGCAGCACACACACAATAGAAAGAGCACATTCAGCTGCGACACGCTGTTCTGTTCGCGTTGGCTTTCTAACTGTGAGGTCAGACTGGCCGGTGTTTCTGCCTTTCTGATTGGCTGAGAAACTCTGCGGCGAGACGCTTTACTTCCTGACTCAGGTACAGGATCCTGGGGGAGTCTAGAACCGTGAGTGTGTGTGTGATAGATAAAAGAGTGTGTGTTTTGTGGTCTCCAGGTAATGTTTAAAGCAGCTGTCGGGCGAAGGCTCTCACACAAACATGTCCGCAGACACGGTGGGGGTTTAGCACGCCATCTATCCTGCCAATCATAATTGAAATCCTTCCCCTGCGAGTCACTTCCTCTTTCATGTGTCTGTGAAATCAGGGGTTAGGGTTCAAAGGTCAAAGTTCATCAGGGTCAGTCTGTCAAGAATCTACATCTGAGGTTCCTTTGTGGTACCGTCACACATAAAGTGTAACGGTTTTGACTAGTATAAGTGGTGTTTGCTACCATAAGCATTTTTTATTGGTCAGTATTAGATTATTTTAGAAATGACCTTTGCTTTCATCTCACACTCACTGAAGCTAAATAATTTCATCACTGCATCAAAATGTTTTTTTTTTCATATTGTACATTACCAGCCATAAGTTTGGAATAATTCCTTAGTTTTTCTGCTCACTAAACTGCATTTATTTGATCAGATATACCATAAAATAATATTGCTAAATATTATTAACTTTTAAAATAACTGTTTTCAATTTGAATATATTTTAAACTAGAATTTATTTCTGTGCTGCAAAGCTGAATTTACAGAATCAATATTCCAGTCTCCAGTGTCACATGATCCTTCAGAAATCATTCTAATACGCTGATTTGCTGCTTAAGAAACATCTGTTATTATTTTGAAATGTTGAAGATAGTTGTGCTGCTTAATTATTTAGGGTTTTAAAGAATGGACAGTTTAAAGACCGCATTTATTTGAAATAAAAATATTTTATAATGTTATTTTAGATATTACATTGTTTTCTGATTTTTATAAATGCATGGTTGTTGAATAGACTATATTTTTTTTTAATAATTTGAATGATAGTAGAGTGGCTAGATGTACTGTAGCATCTAAAATGATTGATTTAGATTTTTTGTGTTTTGTTATGATTGGCTATTTATTAGTTATTGTCTATAGCATTTAAATAAATAAATAGTGTTGCATTGTTAATATGTTGAAATGATTTTGTAAAATGCTGGGAAATTCATTCTATTTGGTCCTCATTGTGTGACGGCAATTAAGCTCTGTACTAAAAGTGCTTCTTAAGTAAACGGTTGTATGCATATATTGACCATTTTCCAAAAGAAAAGAAACTGAAAACACGCACAATGTTTTCATTGACTATAAACATGGAAATACATTTAACTGGCCGGCATCATCCATCGGTTTGATGGTTCGCTCCACTCGCTCCGGAAAGATGGTGTTGCCAGTAAAATTTTCCACTTGTTTGGGTCGAAGCCAGTGCCTGAAATGTGTACCTCCATTGTAATGATGATGTTTTGACAAGTGGCTTCTGTTATGTAAAGGTCTGATTCAACATTTAACCCTGCTAGCCGCAAAAATAGTGGAAATTCAAATGAGTAACTCTGCCTTTCTCTGTGTGTCTCTAGGAGAGCTCTTCTTCTGTGTATTCTACTTTACTGTACTTCTTTTGGATTCACCCAAGTACTCTTTGAAGGTAAGATATGAAACAAAAAGGATTGGTTTGCGTGTATGTGATTGCAATGGAAACGGTAGATTGTTGAATTATTGCATCATAAAGTTTCATGTTCTTGCACTTTCCGCTAAGTTTGGAAAGTTTTACGACATTAAACTTTAAACCCTGATTCATGAAACTCAAACACCCTCTCTCACATAGGCATGAGTTTCCTTACCCGACTTTTACCTTTTCCCCTGCCAAACGATTCTCAGTTCCAAGCAATTTTTCCTCAGTAACCCCTTTTACATGAATGAGTGTGTGTGTGTGTGTGTGTGTGTGTGAGTGCATGTCTGTTTTATAGAAAAAATGACATCATGTTCCCACTTGACTGCTGATTCATGCCGATCTCTAGACAGTAACACACATGTGAAAAGGCCTGGGAATAAAGTTATGATAAATGTACTAAATCAAACCAAAGATCACAAACATTAAGATCCGCTCACATAACAGCAACTAGAGTTTACTGAGTTCATCCGTCAGCTTGGCCTGTTTTATATCAATTAAATGAAATTAATAAACGTGTGTGTGTGTGTGTATATATATAAATATAATTGATTATAATTATATATAAAAATTAATCTGTATATATATATATATATATATGTATATATATATTGATTAATTAATTAATTAATTTTTTTTATTATATATACATTAAGTACATTAATTTCAGTGTCTATCATTACATTTTTATTGTGAAAATTACCATGCATTTTGAGTTTGCCTGAAATGTATACTGCATTCTATGCTGCATTATAGAAATGATAAGGAAGCATCACATGTCTCCTTCACAGATACATCTCAGAATGCATTGTGACAGGCTTTCATTGATTGAAGATAAATTCCCTCATATAAGCAATAAAATAAACTCACTCAAATCACACAATTTGCATTCTGCCATCTCTACTCTTCAATGCTCTGCTCTTAATACACTTAGCTGTAAACGCCATGTGACTAATTACACCTACAAATTATGTTTTGGCAACACTGATTGGCTGATGACAGCACAGTAACATGCAGCACTGATAGTCCTTCATGGTTTTGCTGACTCTTGATTCATGATATTGACGCGAAACACAAACGCACGTTTTTTTTACGCAATCAAATGCATCATTCAGACAGTGTTCTATTGTGTGAATGAAGTCGTTTCTGCTGCTGTTCTCATACGCTTGGCTCTATCCTGGCCTCGTGAAGCCAAACGCTGACCCAAGTCAAACACGCATACAAGTTCACTGTGATAAGTTCCTTGTCAATAGCCAGATTTTAGCACAAGAGTTTTGGCATCAGATGCAGACATGCAGCTGTTAACTCGTTGCTTAGTTTTAGCCTCGGAGGATGTTTCCCTGCAGGAATTTAACACACATGGCACAATACTAAATTAGCGCATTAAAATGATGTAATGCGGAGTCATGGATCTGAAATCAGTTTTATGGCTGTAATGTGTTAGTCATCTAGATACTGTCTATATACACGTGTGTATTTATTAATATATTTGATTTGTTTCTTTACAGTACATGTATATTAGTACTGTCAAATGATTAATCTTGATTAATTTTTACATAATATATGTGTTATGTGTATATTTATTATTTATATATAAATACACACGCGATTTACAATGATTAACTGTACAGTAAAGAAGCAAAAAATATATTTAGTTTATATATATATATATATATATATGTAAGTATGTGTTGCTTATATACTTGTGTGTGTGTGTGTGTGTGTGTGTTTGCGTAACTGCAGGTGATCTCTCTTGATTAGGTTAAAAAATAACTAAAAAACATGATTTTTGAAGATAAAATAAATAAATAAAAAACACTAAAATAACATTGAAGATAATGCTATTTGTAATTCTAAGAATGAAAATAATAGTTTTTTCATGTTATTTATGTTTTAATTTGTAAATGTTTTTTTTTGCTATGTATATGTACTCCATAGGAGTCCAATTTTTATCTGTCAACTACCGATATAAATATAAATATATATATGTGTATGTGTAAAATATATATACCTTTATTTTTTTAATGTATTGTAATTGTGTGTGTGTATATATATATATATATATATATATATATATATAAATATTAATTCTTATTTTATTTTTATTTTTTATTTTTATATTAGATTTTTCATTGATCATATTATATGCAAATCTGGAAGTGTATGTATGTGTGTATTGAGGAGTCTTCTGCTTTGTGTTGCAGATGTGGACGTGTTGCAGCGGTTGGCTCTTCGTGCTGAGCTCGGTTCCCGCACCGTTCCCGCTGGCGTCATCTCCCTCCGCTCTGGAGTCATCCTCACGACACGGGCACGCGTTACCACAGCGACGCGCTCTGTCTTCCCACCACAACTCTTCTGGAACAGCACTATCGTCCTGAGCGTCCGATCTCACCGCTTAAACTCAGCATTTCTCTTCTCCGTCCTATCCGGGAAACGGATTCAGCTCGGGCTGGAAGTTTCGCCCGGCAAGCTAACTCTACACGCCAGCCCCGGGAATGCCGTGGTCTTCCCGTACAACCTCCACGACGGGCGCTGGCATCATCTAGCCTTCGTTTTAAATGGCCAGTCAGTGACCCTACACTCTCCCTGCTCGGAGAGCGATGGCGGAGTTACGCAGAAACTCCCCGTGCTTCCCGAGCGCCTGAACCCTAGCGGGACCTTCCGTTTGGGCGGCACCAGCGCTTTGCTTCCGGGTGCGGTTCCCTTCGAGGGTGCGGTTTGCCAGTTTGACGTGGTGCCCTCGGCACAAGCGCAGCAGAACTACTGCAGCGCCATCCGCAGGCAGTGCAGAGAAAATGACACCTACAGGCCAGCGCCTCCCGCTCTACTTCCTCTCCCGTCCCGACACGCCCCACCACTATTGGCCCACACCTTACCACCTAATCGCACTTTCACTTTCACTCCCACTAATTTCCTCTGGACATCCATAAATGGCGCAGGAGGGTCTTCTGCAGTGAGAACGAGCGACGGTGTACGCCCTAAACCCACGTCTACCACACCTCCACCTCTTTCCTTGATGCAAACGGGAGTTGAAGCTCCTTTATCTTGGGGATATTTAAATTCTGTCACCCCAAAACCTACTCTCAGGACACCCAAAAGCCCCAAGCCGACTGCCTCAAAGCCTGGAGCGGTCTGGCTTACCCCTACAAAACCAGCTGGATCCAAACCCACTCCAGGAAAAACGTCTCCAAAGCTCAGTGCAACTAAACCTTCCGGACCAAAGCCCACAATTGCTCGACCGACTTCTTCCAAACCTGGGAGTTCAAAAACAACAGGTCCCAAACCTACTCCGCCGAAACCTTCCAAACCAGCAGCTGTAAAACCCACGGTCAAAAAACCAACTCTTGGGCCAAAGCCCACTAAGATCAACCCGACGAAGAACACTTCTACTGGTGCTCAACCTGTCAGTCCTAACAAGAAAAACAATAGCATATCCAACCCAGAACCGACCTCCCCTAAAAAACCCTCGCCGACCACCAAAAAGCCACCCAAAACCAGCACCCAGCGCTCACTCCCAACCCCGAAATCCACTGCCGCCCCAAACCCTACACCCAAAAAATTCCTACCGACACCCAGATCTGCTCCGTTCACCACCGCCGCGCCAAACAAACCACCAAGAACTCTGGAAACCCCCAAAAACAAGCCGAAAACACCTGTCACGCCAAGCACTCCGAGGTTCGCCGTTCAATCTGTGACTCTTCCGGATTTCAACGATTTCCAGAGTTTTGAGGCGGAGCCCACATACTTTTCGCTTCTGGTTGGACCGCCGGGACAAAAAGGAGATCCTGGGAAAATGGTAAGACAGCTGCATTGTTTGTGTTTGTTGTGAGTAGATATTAATACTCACTCCTCCTTATCTTTGTGGTAATATTCGCTCGGTCCTTCTTTTCTTATTATAAAAAATCTGACATAAAATAAATACACTTTATATGCCAGGCACAATTCCCAGCATATATTTTGTTTGTCAACACTGAAAGCGAAAAGGCATATTAACATCCAGTCTTGGCATGGTACGGTACAAATTAAATCAAGCAGACTGACACAATTTCCTGTGGTTTCCTAATGGTTTCACTGAATTTTTCCTGGTTGCCATCATGAGCGGTTAAGACAAATAATCTGAACCATTGAAAACATTGAAATTTTATCACTTGTCATGTCTAGTTAAGGCATTTTAAAGGGGCCATGTGCATATTGAATAGTGAGCTGTTGTTGTTATGTGTACATACTGCCATACAAAAGTTTATTTAATCACAAATACACTAAATAATGTGAAATATTATTTAAATTCAAAACAGGTGTTTTTAATTTGAACACATTTTTTAAAAGTAATTTATTTATGTGATCAAAACTGAATTTTCAGCATCATTGCTCCAGTCTTTAGTGTCACGTGATCCTTCAGAAATCATTTTAATATTGTTGCTAAAGAAACATTTGCTATTATTATCAATGTAGAAAGCTTCGTATTTGTGTGGAAACGGTGATTACTTTCTTTCTTGAGTATAAAAGGAAAAATCTGAGAAATAAAAAGCTTTCGTGACCGTATATACATCTTTACTAAAAGTACTAATTAAAACAAAAGTTATTAAACAGTAAAACCTGCCTTTCAAGTACAAATGAAGGGTTCAGTTGGAAAAACCTCTAAATGTCATCTTGGTTAAAAAATGCTAATTTTAAAGAAAAACATCAGACGTACTCAGAGGCTTCTCAAATGCAAATGCATTTTTTTTTACTAAAAGTAGACTTTTATGCTGGTAAAAATATAAATATATATATATATATATATATATATATGTGTGTGATAGCTTGATTTATATTGATTTAGACTGGTTACAAGAATGCCAAGGCAAGGAGGATGTAAATGGCTCAATATTTCTTGTATTTTTGTGGCATTAGCATAAATTTAGGGTCTGAAATGTGCTGGTAATATAGTTTGCATATGCATTTATCGTTCTCTCATCTTAGTGTTTTCTAGAAAGCCGTTGAGCGATGTGCTTTTAAAGCTGGGTCAAAGGTCAGGGGAAGTAGTGAACATTTTATCAGTCCCCCAGACACGCAGAGCTTTACAAGCAGGGAATCCCGTTCCATCCACGGAAAGCTAAGCATGGCATTTCAATCAGATCAATCAGAAAGCACCTTGTTTAACAGGCCGAATCTCAAAAGCAGCCATCTGACCTGTGACCCACAAAGTGAGTTATTTAAAGTCCTGTGTGACGTCTTTAAGGTCCTGTAGATGCAACAACATAAAGAAAAAATATGATTTAAAGTAAATCTTTTTGCAAACAATTTAGTTAAAGTGCTCCTTAATGGGTTCATATTTTGGTTTTGGGAGCCAACAAGAGGTTGACATGCATGCAAGGTCCAAAAAACACCTTCATTTCCTTATACCTTATTTGTTCAATGACTCCCAAACGATTCATTCAGTGATTCGTTTTTCCCAACCCCTCCAGCGATTGGTCGATTTCATTTAAAGCAGTGTTTTAGAGAGCGGCACCTAGTGATGAAGAATGAATTCGCATTTTCATTCAGACCAACAAGAGGGCGTCAACATGCTAATGTTTCATTTTTACGTCAACACAAAACAGCTAATGACTCGTTTCAGTGATTCACATTGTACTCCTTCTTTTGAGAGACATTAACTTTATACACGGTGCACTATTTAGATTTAAAACTTTGCAGGATGTTTTCGTTCACTGTTACACACTGCATGAAAGCTCATTTTCAATAATCCATGATAGGGGCACTTTAACAAGGATGTTGAAAGTTAGTGATGACTTCATACTCAGACTCTCTTGAGGGCATTTTCCAAAATAGCTGACAAAACGGCCCACATGTTGAACAGTGACCCATTTTAGCCTGTGTCTGTTTATGTCTGCACATCTCTGTGGTTACCTTTGTGTAATTCGGTGCGACTCGCAGGTATGTGTGTGTGTAGCACCCAAGAGGACGTTCTCTGTCATTACCGCAGTATAATTACCCAGAAGCCCCCATCATCCCCCGTAAAGACGCGTTCAGCAGGTAGTTGACTGAAACGGCAGGAACACACCCGGTGATTCTCTGGATTACACGTGCACACGCGCTCTTAGCCTGCAATCATTAACAGCCCCGAGCTGCGCTACACCATTTACTCCAGGATAATAAGCTGTAGCCACTATCTTTAGCGTTACTTAAATATACAATAACCCCAAAAAAACACTGTTAGCGTCACGATCACGAGCTCTGTTCAGAGTGAATGCTACTGCTTACTAAATACCGTGCAGTATGTGCTTTTAACTGCCTACTAATTCTTAAAATGAGCATGAAACAGGGTCATCTAGCAGTATGCTACTGTTGTCACACTACTGTTTGTTGCAGTGTTATTTTAGTATTATTTATATATTATTGTATTTTATTTTTGTGCAATGTTTAGTACTGTGCTTTTTAAAATATTTTTGTATATATGTTTCATATTTACTTTTTTTTACTATATTTACTAAAGTTTAATATACTTTTAACTTTAGGTTTTTCACATAATATTTTTGTTTTTATTTTAATTTAAGTGTAATTTTCAGTAGCTTTGTTCGCGTGTTGTGCTTCTTTGTTGTTGTTTTTGTTGTCTTTTTTTAATTACTATTTATGTTTAATATGTTTTTAGGTCAGTTTTTTGGTGTAATGTTAGTATTTTTGTGAAATATGAATATATAATATACTAAAATATTTTATTTATTAATTTTCTAGATTGTCTAAAATAATTTTATTAGATTTTGTGATTTTTTAAAATTTATTTATTTATTTATTTTTTTAGGATTTATTTTATCCGATTTTTTGTATTAATAAAAAATTGTAATTATGTTTTAAGAATTTTTTTTTATATTACTATTTAGCTTTAATATATTTTTTTTATTTCCATTTTAGTTATAGTTTTTATTTATTACCAGTTAGTAATTTTAGAGTTTCAACTTAAACCCATTTCATTTAGTTGCGAAAGCAACATTTAATCATTTTGTCATTTTATTTCCATTTTTATTTCACTTGATGAAAATCTTTCTAATAGTACTAGTTTTAGTTAGCAAAACTAACCCTGATGTGTTGCATATTTATATTTTACTTTGCATTGTTCCATCTAAAATTATCTCAGCATTTTCATCAATGAAGTATTAATATTTTATTTCTCTCATTTGAATATCAATCCACTTCATTGTGGGATTTAATAGTTTTAGTTAACAGCAGTAACCCTGGTATGTTGCATAAGTAATTTAGGTTAAAAGTTACTTTGCATTTTTAATCCAAAAGCTAATATTTGTCAGTGAAGTAAGAAGTCAGTAGCGCTGCTTGTATTATTTCAGATTGACTTAGCACACTGTGAATGGAAGCTGCATTGCTTTGTGAGATGCAGCAGTCATTTGTGTCAAACTGTGCACAAAGTACTGCAAACTCAAGCAGCACAGTTTGAAAGCACTGTTGCATGATGGGAGTATCTGGGTGTTCGTTCAGGACGGGGTTGTGGGGGGCTGTGTGTACATGTATGTGGGTGAGAAAGCCCCATCCCCCCGCCTCCATCAACAGAGCCATAGTTCTAGAGCTCTGAGATTCTTAACATAAACACAGCAGCTCGCTCACACACTCATCTTCTCAATGAAGGCTTTCATCCTGTGCCGCGTGGCACTCCGCTGGGGGTGCAGGACAGAAAACCCAACTGATCCTCGCTCTCAACAGCTATACTGATATATATGAGACCGCCTGAGCTGGCACAAATTACCGGATAACCACCATATTTTTAGATACTTGATATGTAAAGTATGTTTATGTTTTGAAATGACTTAAAAGAGTGTGTTTGAAACTTTTTTTGTTTTTGTACCAAACAGCCTTTGCTGGCAAGAAAGTACAAATTTTTGCTACAAAAACACTGAAATAGCATTCACAACCTATTTTACTTTGATTTCAAGTATTTTGAAACAATATTATGAAGACAAATCATTTTTACTACTAATGTTTTGGAAATATTTATTTTATATAGATAATTTATATATTTTTAAATAGTGTATTAATACGCATTTATACAGTATTTTGTTTGATTATTATAAATATAGATTTATATACATTTATATTTATAAGATATATTTTAGACATGTAATTCAATATTTTCTCAGTGGTTTTTATTAATACATGTAAATTCTATGTTTATTCTAAAAATAGATTATGTAATTAATAAAATAATACCTATTTTATAATTACACATTTTTGTAAAATGCTTTGTGAATATTTAATAAATAAATTCTTTAATTGTTTATCTTTATTATTTAATTATTTTGTAAACATTTTATTAATAAATGTTTATTAATAAATTATTCACAGAATAATATTTATATTATTGCTTTTTATTTATTGATTTATTTTAGAAATATTTAACAGAAACAAATATGTTTTATACTTACCTTTTTACTGAAAAGGATAAGAGACTGTTTAAGAATATTTATCATGTTCTAGTCTTAGTGTCATACTCATAACACCCAGAATGGTGCACAAAACCAGCCAATTGTGCAATCTGAGCAGGATTGTGGGATTGGTACATACCTTCAAAGCTACAGAAAAGGACCACAGAGACCTTCACACACACACACACACACACACAGTGGGATTCAGTATCTACAGGTCTTCTGTAAGTCTATAGCTCATTATCAGAAAAAGGAAATTCCCTCGAATGACTTCCTGTTTCCTCTTTGCTGTTTAGTTTTTAAACAGGACCCTGCAGTACTGTTAGCACACGGGTGCAGTGAGTGTGTTTGATTCATAAGAGCACTCTTGTGTTTCGTAGGGAATCCCGGGACCTCCAGGGAAACCAGGGCAGCAAGGGACAAGAGGACCTCGGGTGAGTGCGTGTGTGTAAACTGAAAGAGCCATTGACCTTTGACCTCAGATATAAACAGGAAGTGTGTAAAATGCAGTGGGACACACTTTTCGCTCCAGCGTGTTTGTGCTGTATTGGATCTTGTTAGTGTGTCTGTGTTTTGTCTGGTCAGCAGGTCCATCTGACCTCAGAACAATACACCCCCCCCCCCCCACCCCGGATCTGTCTGACTCACTCACACTCCTTCATTTGCCCTTTAATTCCTGTTCATTTCCTTTGTCATTTTTGTGTATTTGATGAAACATGAATTGAGCTACAAATACACATAGTTAAGTATTAAGAATTGTAAAAATAATAATAAAACTCATGTGTAATCAATTAATTATTACTAATATATTAACAATTATTCATCATCATTTAATATATTAATAAATTTTGTATTGCTTATTTTGTAATTGTAAATATCATCACATATAGGTGTGTATTTAACAAATCATTTGTTAACCTCTAAAATATTACTTGCAGGATAATGCAATATAAATATATTTACCCCTCCCAAAAAATGTCACGTTATATTCCATATAAAAGCCAGACCAGTAATAATGTAATTTTATAGACTTTTATATCAATAAAATTATTTTCATTAATATGCATATTTATAATATTATATTTAAAAGATTTATTTTATAGAAAATGAATATTTATAAAATGTTAATTTTATTAATATGCATATTTATAACATGCATTATACACTGATTTATTATATAAAGGTTATACATAGTATATACATGAAATTATTTTATGCTTACACATGTTTATAAAACATCTTGTGAATATTAGATAATTTTTTATAATCAAAAAGTCCTTGAGCAGGATGATGTTATATAAAAGGTACAGCAGTATAATACAATAAAACAGCAGTATAATTAAAAATAAATAAATAGATGTACATACATTATATCACATACTGTATTATATTCCATATAATCTCAATCCGTATATTAAGTGTAATTAATAAAAGTAAGTAGCAAAATATTTTTTGCAGTATTTTAAGTATGACAGATGATTTTTCATTTTGGGTGGTCTGTTCGTTTGACTAAAGAGTCCTTGTGAGGAATCTTCTAGCACAGTCAAACACAGAGAGCCATAGAGCCTTGAGACTTTGTTTGAACTTTGACCTTTGTTGACAGGATGGCATGGGTGCGAGGTGATGTTTTAGCAACTGTAGTCAACATGTAGTGTGCATGCGTCAAAGCACTGCCGCAAGGTCACGTCACGCTGTTGTGTGTGTGTGTGTTTTAGAACATGTGTTATAAAGTCTGACTGCTAGGCCTTGTTCAGCCGGCACCCTTTTCATGTTAAATGTGTATGTTATTTGTGTGTGTGTGTGTGTGTGTGTGTGTTTGCTTGTTAGAACAAAGAAGTCTTTCAGTAAAGTGAGCCTTCACTGTTTGGGCTTTTTTTGCACTCCCCCCTTAAATCTTAGCTTTTTCCAAGTACACAGCTCCTATTGCTCCTATTGTCACCAAGCCTGCATTTATGTGCCCAAAAATACAGTATAATATTGTGAAATATTATTAGAATTGAAAATAAATGTTTTTCAAATGTATTTTTTTTTCTGCAATGAAAAGCTTAATTCCAGTCTTCAGTGTCCCATAATCTTTCAGAAATCACCCTAATGTACTCATTTGATGCTCAACATCAACAGAAGCATTTCTGATTATCATCACTGTTGACAATAGTCGTGCTGCTGCTTCATATTTTGGTGGAAGCGGTGATACATTTCCCCCCCAGGATTCTTTGACAGAATAGAAAGTTTTATTTAGAAAAATTTATTTAAAATGTAGTCTTTGATGACATTATATAATTACTTATAAGTTTAGTTTAACAAATAACATACTCAGTCTATATTCATATATATGATATTAATATTAAATTATTAAAGAAAATATTACATTTTGACAAAATACCACATTTTGAGTGTTTATTTATTTAGACAGTTTGGTTAAAATAACTTCGTGAAGTTTATTGCATGTCTTGGTGCAAATCGGAGACTTGGTGCTTTGTATTCTTCTGTTTTTAATATTATATCAGCAACAAAATAATATTTTTTACACGCATGCATTGTGTATCACTCAATCTGTTGGGCTTATTTATAGACTGTTTCCCTCCAATAACACCCACTGACCTTGACCCTCATTGTGACCTCTGACCTCAGATGGGAAGTAATTTAAAATAAGAACAAGGTTAGGGTCGCATGAAAGGTCAAAGTCAAATGGAGCTAAGAATTGACTTCAATCTCAGTTTCTGAGGATTTCTTCAATTTCATCTCGGATCAAAGTCAAAACACATAGGGCCGGTTTCCCTGATAGGAATTAGATTAAGCCAGGACTAGACCTTTGCTAATTTAGGACATTTAAGAGTTTTTAGAAACATGTCTTACA